>JANHGL010001983.1:0-11684 GCA_024611195.1 Ceyx melanurus
ATGTAAGAGGAAACTATATACTTACAGTATTATTCCTATCTAGAGACCTGTTGATTTCTGTGAGCTGACTGAAGAGCTCAATGTGGGATTGGGATAATCAGGATGTCACCAGAATTCCTTATGCTGATTTACATGACTACTGCTTTCAGACCATACCTAATATGTGATACAGAACTGTAGTTTTTTCTGAATGAGCACTTTGGCTTAGTATATTAAATATAGTATTTTTAATATTTCTCTTCAGGTTTTATAGGGTGGTTGATTGGCATGGCAATCAATATTCATTCTGATCATATTCTCAGAAATCTGAGAAAACCAGGGGAAACTGGTTACAAGATACCAAGAGGTAAGTAATGTAACAAATTTATATAGAAAAAGAGGCATCTCTAATGAGGTGAGCAGAGAACTGTGACTGTTCAGCCTGGAGAAGACAGATCAGGGGTATTGTGTTGATGTGTATAAATATATGATGGGAGGGAATGAAAGAGTGAGGCTTTACTCAGTGGTAACCAGTTACAAGACCAGAGGCACTGGGTACAAAATTAAAACACATTAAATTATATGTATGAGTTTGTGGAGTCTCAATCTCAAAACCAGAGTGGATGTGGTCCTGGGTGAACTGAGTTATCTGACCCTGCTTGAGCCAGGGTGGGGTTGACCTCAAGATGTCAAAAATGATTCTGTCTAAAGGTAGCTTTCTAAAGCTTGATGCATTTCGGTGAAGATAGCAATTTGAGGCAACTGGAAATAGCAGTTTGTTTTCTATTTCAAGAAGTTATTTGACTGTGGGAAACATTTTACTTTTTCCTCTTAAGCCAAGTATTCTAAAGGATCTGTTTCATAGCATTACATAGCTTGTGCAAGTCTTTGAATTTCTTGACCAACTTTGTATTTTTTTTCTTTTTATAAGTGGTAAAAATGTAACATAGCATTCCACAACTTCTGTGAGAATCAGTAGGTGGGTGTAGAAAGACTTAAATTATCATCCCAGTGCGTGGGCAGGAGTGGAAGGCAGAGAAGTACTTGGCAACTGTGTGTGACTGGCCCAGCTGGTGTTGTCCTGTGTATGAAGGAGGGATCTTAAGTACTCATCAGCAACAGCTACAGTGTTTAGGAAGATAAATGGAAAAGAGAACAGATATCCAATGGATGTTAGGCATTATAAATTCTGGTCTTTGTGGGAAAATGGAGACTATGAAAGGAGTTCTTTTGGAGCCTAATGAGGTGTTAAGGTTTATGGACACTTTTTGAAACTTCAGGTATATTAACACTCAGTGAAATCAGAAACATAATTTAGCTCTGAATTCTACTCTTTTTCCTCTGAAGTTTTTCCTTTAGTTGCTCTTTCATTTTTTAAGAGATTTTTTAAATAAACTGGAGTAACTACATATACAAGGCAGTAGACTTTTATTTTTCACTAAGGTAACTTTATGATGGATGTACTGTGTTTAGTGTACATACTGAGAGGATATCAGTTTGTATGCTAACTTTTGGAATTAGGGTGAAAGTTCATATTTTACGAAATTCCTGGCAGGTGAGTACAATTGTTTGTGTAATTGACTGAAAATGCAGCATTTAATACAGATTGCCAGTTACTACTTGGACTGAGTGTCAGAGCTAAAGCAGTAGACTGGATGGGAGATGGGACCAAAAAAGCAATGAACTTTAAAGGATAAATTTGGAACTCTAATTCATGTCAATACATAATTTAATTTCTGAGATACTTAATGAAACATATGCTAACTAACACTGAGTATTTTCTGGGAGTATTAAAGGGGAGCATGTTCTGTACTCTTACCTATTTTTAACTAGTTGATGATCAAAGACAACTTTATATCACTGAGTAGTTATTTACAGAGACATAAACTTGCTTCTGATACTGGTAAATATTTTGTGATCTAAAGAGGAAAAAAAGCTGGTCTGTCTTAGAATGAGGTTTCAAGTCATCTTTCATAGTACAGTGAACTGAAAAACATTGCCTATACTGCCTTTAAAAATAAGATAAATTGGTGATACAGCCCTTGTTTGACTTAGAATAAAAGATAGTGTTGGTCATCTCCTAATTAAGGTGCTTTTAAAATTACTCTGTCCTGCTTTCAGGAGGAATGTTTGAATATGTAAGTGCAGCCAACTTTTTTGGAGAGATCCTGGAATGGTTTGGGTTTGCTCTTGCCTGCTTCACCATTGAAAGCCTTGGGTTTGCACTGTGTACACTTTTCATCTTGGGTTCAAGGGCGAAACAACACCACCAGTAAGTGTTTGTGTCTTATAATTTGTCTTTATGCTACACTTAATTTTCTTTTCACTAATTATGCCTCATCCCATAGGGATGTTGCAGAGCAAGTCTTGTGAAAGACTCTGCTATTGCAGTAGAGAGTATGGTAAAGAATACTCTTAGTAATAAGCACTGCAAACTTTCAGTGGGATAATACTGAGTATAAACACACATGATACACAATGAGACAGTCAAAATGTTTAAATCAACATAGTTCATCTTGGATCTGTAAAGGTTATAGACAGATCTGGGAAAATTGTCATCCGTGATCATATGCTATACTTTCCCATACAGATCAGACTTGTTGCTATAATGTTGAAGATCACTCAAGTCTTCTGTAACAGGCATATTTTATAGACAATGATACAGAGTTGACTATACTCAAAGGTACAGACAAGCTGAAAATAGTTCTGGTAGGTGATATTTAATATGGTCTCTGCTCTAATTCAACAGTCCAACTGCTAATATACTGTATCCATAATATAGCTTTCCTGATAAAAGAAGGATCATAGTTTGAGAAGACTCGTTTCTTGAAAGGATTCTTCTTAAGAAATAGCATGTTTAATTTGAATACTGTCATATTTTGTTTGTATCTTCTTGCTTTGGTTCTTATGCTGAAACTCAGTGGTGTAATAGGAAATAAACATTAATTTATGGGGGAAATAGGCTGGAAAAAAAAATGCAACTGTTAACAGTCTGTCAGGCAGACATTATTATGTCTTGTGGAGTCTTTGAAACATTCAGAAACTGAGGTTTTCCTGCACCTTGTTTATAGGATGTTACAGGTCTGTAGTACCCTTGCAGTGAAAAAGTTCTCCCTGCTATCTAACCTCAGCATTTCAAGCCGATCATGTGTGACCATTTCTCCTTGTTTTACCACCTGCTATTATTTGGCAGGGTTGCAAAATATCTGAGGTTGAGAGGAGCATCTGAAGGTTGTCTAGACATCTGGTGTGACCTGCTCCAAACAGCTAACTACAAGGCTGTAACTGGCTTCTGAAGGGCCTCATCCAGTTGAGTGTCTCCAAGGCTTTTAGCACATCTCTGGAGAAGCACTGGAATATAATTTCTCATTTTCATGGGGATGACTGGTTTGTTTTTTCCCTTACATCCAGTTGGACTTTTCCATGTTGCAACTTCTATCCCTTGCCTCTTGTCCGCTTGCTGTGCTCCCCCAGGAAGCTTAGGACTGTCTTTAATATTGCTGTATGTGGTGGAATACTGTAATCAGATCTGTCTCAACTTCTTTTCCTGGCTGAACAAGCCTGGTTCCCTCAAACTCTCCTCATGTGTTCTATCTATTCAGTTGTCTTAATGACCATTAGGTGGATTCTTCTCCAGTTTGTGGACATCTCTACTGCACAGGAAGCTGAAAACTGGAGGCAGTAGTGCACATGCAGGCTCTCAACTGCTGAATAGCGGAGAATAAGCACTTCCCTTGACTTAGTGACTCTGTACTTGTTAAAGCAGACCAGTATGCAGTTAGCTTTCATCATTCCATTACTGACTCATGGTCAACCTGTCTGTGTCATCTTCTGCAGAGCTGCTATCTAGTGAGCTAGTCTCTGGCCTGCACTTTTGCACAGGGCCACTGCATTCCAGCAGAGGGAGTTTGCATTTCATTCATAGTTTTGCTGCATTTTCTTAAATCCTTGTAAGTTATGTTCAGGCTGAAATTTCACGGGTTTTTGATTGTCTATCTTAAGCCTTGACAACATTCTTTCAGAGCTCTTGACTTAAGCTAAAATTTGTTAAAGTAATTAGCATTAAAGGCAAAATCTGTGGAAAAGGGAGAGGTACAGGAAAAAAATAGTAAATCCATGGAAGCAAAGAAATATTTTGGTGTAGCCTTTTTAGTTTGAAAATATTAGAATAAATGACTGAAAAGCATAAATAGCATAATGCTGATATTCCACAGCATCAGTTTACCATACAATGCATGTTATGTTCTCTACTGATTCCTGCTTTGATAATAGCGGTTAGCCATTGGATACTATGAATACCTGCACCTTAGAGAAGCTTGGATGAAGTTTAAGTTTTGTATTAAAGAAGCAGATGAACAAATCTTTGAAAATAGGTGTAAATGTGAAGATAAGGTGACAAAAAAAAAAAGTTTTGGTGGTGCTATGGACTTATTTTTCTAAAATTGTCTGAAATTGAAAATAGTGATGGTCTTTGAAGGGGATCAGCAGTGAAGTGGCTGTAATGTTTGCACATTGAATTTGACTATCTAAATCCTGACTGGAACTGAAGATGCTTCTATCCAGAACAGGACTGTCATTCCAGTATTTGAAGTATCATCTGCTTCCATGTGAAGTAATTATACAATTTTACATGTTTTCACCTTTAGTGTTTATATTTACTTCCTGGTGCATAACAAGCTGTTTTGCAACAATAGGTTATTCCTTCCCTGGCTGCTCTCACCAAGGGGTAATTTGATTTCCCATTTTTGGTAGCAGCAGCTTTCTTCTGTTGTAGTTGGTGATTAGATGTCATTATGATGTGTGGTAAATGGCAGTTTCCTATCCAGACTAGGTTCTAAAGGTTGTTTTGTTTTGTTTTTGTAGCTACAAAGTACAAGGATTATATTGAACTCACTATACAACTTCATTTCCTCAACAACATTTGAAGACTCATTACTCACCAGATTTGCCTTTGTTTTTCAGATGGTACCTTGAGAAATTCGAAGACTACCCAAAAGACAGAAAAATTGTGATCCCGTTTGTGTACTGAGCTGTAATTTTTAGCACTGTTTTTGAAGTGGATGCTTTTTGCATCAGCTGACACTTTACAGGTGTTGGTGCTCTGACTGTGACAAAGCCTTTGTATCGGTGCTGCTATTAGTTGCTACTTTTTTCCTTTTGATGAAAACCCACCATAATGGACATGGTGAATAGGAACATCGTGAATAGGTGCTTTTTCAACAGTGGAGCACGATCATGAATACATTTGGCAGGGTGTCCAAATTCACATCTTGGATAGTGCTGTACAGGATTTCTGGTGCTTCCTTTATTGCCTGTACAGTCTTCTGCTATTTACAATTGGTCTGGCCATGCTGTCCTGTACTCACTGCAAGCTGGGTGGTGTGTTCTACTTGTTATTTGCCTGTATGGACAAATGCAGTTGATTTTTTAACCTCTTTTTCCCTTCCTAATCTTTTTCTTCCACCTGCATTTCCAGGAGAACTGATGATGCAGACCAAGGACATTAGATTAATATAGTTGCTGTTAGGTGAGAGACAGTGTTCTTCCTTTTTGCAGCCTTACATAGGTATGGACACTGTATATATAATATATAATGTCATTTATAAAAACAGTTATAGAACTACCTTTCCCAAATAATAGATGAAGATTGTAATCTACCTCTTGAATTTGATAACCAACTCAATATTCAGTGTGTTTTCACACCTAACACTACTTTTGGAAGGCATTCTTTATTTGGGATACTTAGGCCAGTCTAGTGGTGTTAACAATGGTGTAATGTTTTCTGACTCTATTTAAAAAAAGCCCTCAAGACTTTTACAAAAATCTTTTACTATGCAGTCTAAAAGAAAAAAATCAAGTTTTTCTTCTCTTCTTTACCTGTTTATATGATTTTGTATTTCCAAAATCTGGAGTTTTGAGTGCTGCTTGTTTTACCAATCTCGGTTCTCATACCCCTAGACTTTTCTCCCCAGAAAGGCTTCAAAAATATGATGGGATCCCAAGCATAGCAACTTTAAATTTTCAGGCATATCTGTGGGATTTTTTTTCCTGCTTGTGATAAATAATATTTTAGAATCACTTGGGGCAAAAAAAATTTGGAGAAAACTTAAAAATGGCAAAACCCAAAGAAACAACCCCCAAACCAACAAACACGAGTTAAAAAAAAAAAAAAAAAGTGAGCATACTCTGCTGCTAATAGGCTTTGGAAATGGAAATCAGACTTTTTGCTAAATGTCTTTTGATCAGTTTAGACTTGGTGCTGGGCTATGTTCTTCAAAACAAATTCATAATAGAGTTTTACCAAACATTAGTTTCCCAGTACAGTATTCCAGTAAGCTTTACCTAAAGCTCAAAATTCTGTCTTTGAGTTACACTTCTGTAATAACTGAAGTAATGTATCTGAATTTTACTTTAAAATATTTTAGATACTAGCTTAGAAAACTGCATTCAGAAAATTAAGAGTGAAAAAGGACTTTATGACCCAAGCTTCTACTTTAGAGTTTTTCTTCCCCTTCCTGTAACTTGCACAGTCCTTTCTGCACTGAAGTCTTGGCTGTCATTAAGTATTTATGCAATAGTGTAACAGAATTGTCATTGCCTGAAATAGTCGAGGGAGGGGAGAGAAACTGGCAGTTCTGCAGTGGTGGTAACCTACCTACAGGTAGGTCCTAGGAGTGCTGGTTGCTCTTCATAATATTGACTGGGATGACTGATCCTCCCTCAGACAGTATCCCAAAAGTCCAGCTTTGAGGTAACATAGGAATACCCATTCCTTTGCTGTTGTCATTACTTGAGTCTCAAACTGTTGTGTTTGGGTTTTTTTTAGTGTTTACACCTTTCTTTAGTGTTTTACAGGAAGTTTTAGGATTCCCCTGTTGTTTTTGTTATATTTGCTGTTTCATCTTGGATGTTTTGATGACAACTCATTGATTAAGTTCCCAGGGGAGATGATGATGGGGGGGGGGGGGTATGATTTACTCTTCAATGCTGAAGTGGAGTTAGTGGACAGTAAAAGGATAGTATCAATTAAAACATAATATGAAGAGAATTTTAGAAGCCTGGTCTTAAATGGCTTAGAAATATCTTGATATATCCCATCCCTGTGAGTTTTAAAATCTTGGAATCTGTACCATCCAGCTATTAAAATATGTTTAAGGGGAAAAATACTCTCTACTCTAGTTGTTTAAGTACTTGCATAGATTATGGTCTCCTAATATCTTTTATCTGTAGGAATATTTGTTACTTGTCTCCACTAATGGGACAACTAACCAGTAAAAAGAATCTTCTTGTAGCACTTTAATCTTCTTTCTTTTTGCCTTTTATGAAAAGGCAAAAATTCTTTTAATAGTAAACGGTGAAACTGCTTAGTGTTCAGTGTCTCCTTATATTCAAAAGTGTATCTCTGCAGTCAATATAGTTATAGTTCAAAGAAAATTTGTACTGGTGCCTCTGTTTTGCAGTGGTGCTATGCTGCTAAGTACTTATCTTGACTAAAAGTTTGGCTGGTTTGCTCACATAATATTAATTTATGGTTACCAATAGCAGGATGAAGATATGAAACATGATGCTCTGACAGCTTATCTGTTTCCTATTATGAGATGTGAATGTCAATAAATTGAGCTAATTGGATTATAAGAAGAAAAAAAGATTGTGTGTTTATATTTTATATTCTTACTATACTGCTGGAACTTTTACTAAAGTACAGAATGTTTGAGGAAGTTCATTATAGCAGATCTTCCAAAGACTGGATGAGGAAACTGGGATTTATTGTGGTGAAAAGGAGGCTGAGGGGAGACCTTATCACTCTACAACTACCTAAAGGACTCTAGTGAGGTGGGTGGTAGTCTCTTCCCCAAAGTAACAAGGGATAGGACAGGAGGAAATGCCCTCAATGTGCCAGGGGAGGTTTAGTTTGGATACTGGGGGGAAAAAAAAACTTACTGAAATGGTTGAGGGCATTGGAGCATGTTATCCAGGGAAGTGGTGAAGTCACTATCCCTGAAGGTATATAAAAATGTGTAGATAGGAACATGGTTTAGTGGTAGTCTTGGCAGTGTTGGGTTAACAGTTGGGCTCTATTTATTTTTCAACCTAAATGATTCTGGTATTTTAAGACCCAAGTGCATTAGTGAAAATGCTACAACTACCTTTTGTTTAAACATCCCATTTATTTGTCGTCATTCACTTGTGTTCCTTTTACCTTTCAGCAGCTTTGCCAGAATCTTTGTTTGAAAATATCTGGTACTGTAATTTTTTTTTCTTGAAAATACATAGTGTGAAAACAAACTCTGTTCTGCCCATTTCAGAAGGGGTAAATGTGTGTGCTTACTATTGGGTATGATTTCTATACCAGTTTTTAAGAATAACTTCTGTTCAGACTGCCTACATTTTTCCTGAAAATTCTCTACTAATAAAATATGGTTTGTGGTCTATTGTTTGAATACTTATTTCCTGTTAGTTATCATAGAATGTTAGGGATTGGAAGAGAGCTAGAAAGATTATCTAGTCCAACACCCCTGCCAGAGCAGGATCACCTAGACTAAGTCACCCAGGAATGCATCCAGGTGGGTTTGGAATGTCTCCAGAGGAGACTGCATAACTTCCCTGGGCAGCCTGTTCCAGTGCTCTGTCACCTTCAAGGTAGAAAACTGTCAGATGCAGTGTTTTGGACATTACACATTCAAACCTCAAAGGATAATATACTATAATTACTATTTTTTTAAAGGGCTAGCAGCAAAAGTTCATGAAAGTGAAGTAATTGTACTTAGTTTCCTAATTCTTTGTACTAGATGATTTGCCATCCCAACAGCATTTAAATTCAAAGCAGACAAAACAAGCAACTCCTTAAGTGTAACCTTGTCTGCTACTGTGACTATATCTCACAAAATTTCTTGAATATTCCCATTTCTAATACCGATTAAAAAAATAAATTACAAATACTGCTGATAACAAACCATGCCTTATTTTTCTTCAAGTACTTGGTGTTTGCATTAACATTAGGCTAACTAGAAACATGAACTGATTATTTAACTTATTTTGTTACATGTAAAATACAGTCAAACACTGTTATCAGTTGTATTTATTGTGCCACGGCGCAGATGTGGGCTTGCTCCCAGTAAACACTACCTAGAGCAGAAATCACTGATCACAGTAGCAATTATAAGGATGGTCACTTCCCCTAGTTCAGGGTTATGCTTCTCCCAGATGAAGACCACAGAAGCAGGCAAGAGTATAACCCTGAACAAGTACACAAATGGCCTCAGTAGAGGTCTTCATCAATCATCTATGTTGTGCAAAGTCTAGAACAACAAGGGATGCTGATCCTTCTGCTCGTGGGTCTCTTCCTCCTTCAGTCCCCAGTATGGTAGTCCTTGGTAAGGTACACCACCCTCTACAGACTAGTAACTGGACCAGTTCCTTGCCAGTACCTAGCACATAGAAAGGTGGAAACCCACACAGAGAACTTTGAAATTTATCCTTTCAGAGGATTACAATTTTTGTTCAGTTTAGGAGGTTGTTCGGTGGGTTTTGGTTTTGTGGTGTTTTTTTTTTTTTTGTTTTTTTTTTTTTGTGGGCTTGTGTTTTGTTTTTGTTTTGTTTTTTTGTTGGGGTTTTTTTTTGTGTTGAGGGGGGTGGTGGTGGCAACTGACCTACCTAAAGTGGATGTCATTTTTTAATGTACTGTGTGTGGAACAGAGGTGCTGGGAGCAGAACATGTGTTTTGCATTAGTGAGACATCCGGGTAGTAAGGCATGAAGGCCTAGGAGATGGGTAGGAAACTGGAGATTTTTCCAAATGTTGCATTGTATGCACAGTAGAAGCTCTCTAAAAGGGCTTTGTTTGACAAAGCAAGAGGGTTTGACATGGCTTACTGCTCCAGGATTGCTTTTCAGTGTTAGCAGAGTAGAGGAAGACTGAATTTTCCTGTTCACGATTTGAAGGGAGAGACTTCTGTCTCCTGCACCAGATTAAAATAACAATGTTGGAGCAAAGAACAAGAAACTAATAAAATGACAGCCTGTACAACCTAATTTCACCCAGTAGCTGTCAACTCTACCAACTAGCCGGAAGGTTGAGCTTTGGACATGCTGCTGTAGCTGTTGTGACACCAATGTTACATATAAATGATTAATGTTTCTTCCTAAATGTCCATAGGCATATGAAGAAGTATAACACACTTATAGCTTCTAGCTGTTAGGGGCTGCCAAAGCCAGCATCCTGAGAGAGGTGGGGCTCCCACAGCTCCATACCCTAAGGTCCCACTAATAGAGAGGCTGAGCACGTATTCTCAGGAGGCTGCATAGACATGCTCATCTGCAACATGTAACGTCAGTTCATGGCTGGCCACGCAGATCAGCACAGATAGACACTCTGCAAACAAACAGCAGCAACAACCTCATCCTGCTCTCCTATTTGGTTGATCAGAATGAAGGTCTGTTTGTGGGAAATATGTCAGCAGAAATGCAAAAGGTGGATCCTTCAAAATAAAAATAAACAGAAAAACCCCAACAACAAACCCACAACTATCCAATGTTTACTCATGTAACATTGTTTTGAACATAATTAATTCATAGAACTCATGAACTGATCACAAGAGGGGTTATTTGATACCAGATACTTGAAAAATCATATACTGTGCTTGGTCATCTCTTAATGCTTCTGCTTCTTGACTAATTACATCTAACTTTTACAGCTTATTTATGAAAGATATTAACATGATATTAATGAAGTCTCCAGGTAATTTTGGATTTTGGTCTGTGGGAACAAGGTCTCTTACCTTTGTTTACTTCTATATAGATTCCACTAGAGAAATGTACTTTTCTATTATGTATTTCTATATATTATGTATTTTTTCTAATTTCTTCCCAACACCAAGGCCAGCTGTTTGGCAACAAGGCTGGTCACTCAGCCAGAGCTCTACTTGATCTAGAAGAGGTTTTATCTTTTCTAATATATACTGTAAATATTTCATTCTAGCAGATATGATTTGAAATTTTCCTGGGTGATTTATGATATCTGCCCTGAGCCATCACAGACCATTTCTTCTTCCTTGTGGGTAACTGCAGATGTAATTTCTGAGACCAAAACACTTCGTCCATAATTCTTGCTGAGTTCTGTGTAGTCCAAATGAGAGAGTTCAGAATGTAACAGAGAGAGTTTGAATCAGGCTCAACAAAGAATTATGCCATGCAGTACAAATGGCAAGAAATTGTTCTTAGCAGCTGTGCAGAAAGCTAAGGCAGAGCTGTCTATCCCATAAATGGTACAGTCAAGGTCAAAACACTTCCACCGTCTCATAGCCCTATGCCAGAGTCATTGCTAGTAACGACAAATCATTTCCAGGTCAGCACCAGGCAATAGGATCCTTATGGCCAGGCTAAGTAACGCATTATGCACCGTAACCTGTGGTCAACAAGACAGATACTGCACTCAGAGCAGAGGAAGGGTTTCCCCTGCCAAAAGAATGTAGAAAGTAGAAAACAGCAGGAAGAAAGACGGCTGTTGTGATTTAAGCCCACCCAGCCAGCAACAAAGCACCATGCAGCTGCTCACTCATTCCTAACCCTTTCCAGTGCGATGGGGAGGAGAAAATACAACAAAGCTTGAGGCTCAAGACAAAGGATGGGGGGGGGGGGGGGGGGGGCAGCCCCCCACCACCTTGTATGAGGGGCAAAACACACACGCCCCCACGGGGACAAAAAAAA
>JANHGL010001984.1:0-41480 GCA_024611195.1 Ceyx melanurus
GTCCCTGTGAGCCCTGGAGGGGTTTCCAAGCCCCGGAGCTGTGGTGCTGAGGGCCATGGGGCAGTGCTGCCCTGGCAGGGCTGGGGGAACTGTTGGACTTGACAATCTTACATGTGTTTTCCAGTGAAAACAATTCTGTGTTTCTATTTTAAATTTTATCTGCTCAGGCTGTACATCCTTATTAGGCTGCATTATTTATATTCAGAACTCCATGGCCTCTGCTCTCAGTACAGGAGGTGCTGGTTCAGGTTGAGTTTGGAGGGGTAGGATGCTGATAGCAGATCTTGGAGAAATCAGTCCAGCAGACCTGATGTTCTACATGCTCAGATTATTTTTTTTTTTCCTCCTGGATTTCTTATTTGCTTAAAATGCCAAATTTGTTAACTTGGCATGACAAAGCTTTTTTCTCTTCCTGGGAATAGATTTCTCAAATTCATTAATTGTCTCTATTTTGCCACTCTGCTTGTCAAGAGTTTGTGCGTGTGTGTATGCATGTGCATAAGTGTGTGTCTAAACTTTGGCAAAGCTGCTCAAAGATGAGCTGCAAATTGAACAGCTGCAAAGTCTCTGAACACTGGAATTATTCATAGCACATAACGGAAGAAAAACTCTTGAAAATGGTTCAAACATAACACAATTATGGGAGCATCAGGCTTGAATTTTTTATTTGAATGAACCATCTCCTGAAGGAGTCTGTAAAGCAGGAAGATGGGTAAGTGGGACTTAGCACCCAGCCAGGCTCCCGTGGCTTCCCCTAGCCCTGCACACGGCAGCACGCCTGGTGCCATGCTGTTCCCAGCAGTACCAGGCAGTGGTGGGCACCGTGCCCGTGTAGGCTGGAGTCAAACACTCATCACCCACGGGCCAGCCTGGTCCCTAGGGAGATGCAGTGTGTGTGACTGTCAGACTGCTGTGCACACACTGAGGCACGGCCCCTGTGCTGGTGCGCTGCTCAGGGTACAGAAGGGCTCCTGCAGGGGAAAGAGGCATTTTCAGTGTGGAAATCTTGGACACAACGCTTCCCAGAGCTGTAAGGGCATTGAAGTAACAGAAAAGGAGAAAGCAATGTTCTGTCAGGGCTGGCTGGTGTGTGGTTTTGTGTGCGTTTTGTGGTAGTGGTTGTTTGTTTTCACATACAGTGATGCAGATGTGCCTTCTGATTCAGGAAAGCTTGGGATGCAGTGGTTAGATACAGAGAAGGTGCTCAGTGGAGCAGTTACTCTGCTTTATTCTTCTAACAAAGCTCTGAGATACACTTACTGGAGGATGAAATTCGGAGATGGTTACCTTGTCCATCTACCAGAAACCACTCTCCCCAGTGTCTTAGCTGATTTTAATGAACTGGCTGCTGCTGAAGGCTTGAATTCACTGTCATGTGCAGGCCTGAGACTTGCAGTTGCCTCTTGAGCTTTGAGTCGTTCCCGTGTAGTGATCCAGAGATGGCTGGTGGCAAGTCCCAGTCACGTTCTGCAGCCAGTGTCAAATGCTATTTCTCTGAGCATCTGCTGCTGGCTGCTGCTGCTCCTACTGGAGAGAGGATATTTGGCAGAAGGGACCTGCAGCATAAACCTGTTCTGCTTGTTCCAGACCTTGGCTAACAAAACAGAGCCCTGGATATATGCACCTGGTTTGTAATTGCAGACAGTTTAAGATTGTATGCATTTATTTACTGTTAGTAGTGATTTTCAGTCCCCTGGGGCAGGATGCTGCGTTTGCTGTTGTTGACCTTCCCCAGGTTGCTGTCAGAACACCTCTTTACCCCACCATGGTCCCTCTAGATACCAGCCCTGCCTCCCACAGCTCATACTGCAACCTGCAGAGCATCAGAAAGAAAGCACATTGGTTAAACGACTGAAGGTTTGTCCTGAATAAGCCCAGAAGGTGTTCTCAGGTATGTTTGTTGTGGGGAGGGAAGCAGTGAGTGTCCTGGCACTATCATATTGCACAAATGCAGCCTCCTGTCCAGGTATGTCAGTAGGGATGAGGAGCATGATTCTCTAATGAGGTACTTATGACTGTTACACAGTCCCTATGGGATTCAAACATGTAATAGTCAAAGCACAGATCTGGAGCTGTTTCCAGCATCTTACTACATTCAAGGTGAAGAGCATGATTCAGAAACTCAACAGATGCTGTGACTCAAGTAGCTGCTGATGCACTTGGCAGCGTGTCTGTATGTGCAAACACAAGTACATTTTCATTTCCCTGTGTGGGGAAATCAGGCACCTTCAGAATGTTTCCTTTGCCCTCCTCCTGTCCATGGCTCTTCTCCTGAGCTATGGAAATTCTTAACTTTGCATCCCCTGGTGACAGGGAGCTGCTGAGTTAGATTCGTACCTGGTTTATGAAGAGCCACTTCTGTTTGTTTCTGATCCCTCACCCTCTGAACTTCATTTGAAGCTTCTTAATTGTTATCTAAGAAGAAGCAGTGAATTACCAGACCACCTCAAAGAAACTGGCATGTTTACCATCTGTATCTTCTGCTTTACCCTTTCATCCACCCTGCGTGGTGCTCTTGATCGGCCTTGTTCCCACTGAGCTGTAGGAGCAGGGAGCTGCTGCTGCAGCAAGTTTAGTTTTGTATTTCCATTTGACTCTGGTTCTGTAGTCGTTAGCAGCTTGTGCAGAGCAGTGGCCAGCAAAGCATGTGCAGTCAGGACTGTTTTCATTTGTTGTGTTGGCAGGCTGAAAACACACCCACGCCGGGCCACGAGGAGGCGGAGAAGCAGTCTCTTGATCAGCACAGAGCAAACCCTGCGTGGCTGCTGGGGTCCCTGTGTGTGAGTGTGAGTTCACACCTCAGCCTCGTGTGTGCCGGGCGTGGTGAGGGGCAGCTAGACCAGATGCTGCATGCAGGTAGTGCCTTCAAGTGCAGAATGAGTGCTCTTGAAGATGCTTTGGGTGCATCCAGGTCAGTGCAATAGCTCTGTTTGGTTCTGTGTTGGGAGCCTTGTGGATCTGTGATGCAAACCCTACCCTCTGTGTATCTAAGTAACTGCACATGCCATTTTCTACTTGTTGAGCTGGTTCCTACTAGTGTTGAGCTAGCTCAGGTATTTATCCTGTGTTTCCATGTTGATGATAAACTTTTCTGTGCTGTTTGCTATGCAAAGGAAGAATTGTGTCCAGATGTTGGGTATTGACCAGCAGCACTGACCACAGAGCACTCCTGCCATAGGAGACATACATACCCTCTGGTAAACCTATGCACGGCTCTCTATCTGAGTCCACTATACTGTGGTCTGCTTTAAACAGTGTTTAAACTGCACATGGAGTCTGAAACTAGATAACAAAAATGTTTATTAATATAGAATAAAATAAGGCATCAATAAATCCTCTGAGCTTTATGAAATGACCAATGCCTCCCTCACATGGCTCTAACATGTTTCTGTCAGAGATAGAATACCCGCAGGTCTCCTCTGATAAATATTGAAAGGAAAGCTGTCAGCTCATGTGTGAAACCCCTGGTTAAGCATGTAAATGAGAACAAGATCAGGTAACTTGTAATTGAGGCTACTAAGCATCTAAAGCATAATCGAGTCACAAAGAAAAAGCTGTCTTCCTGGGGCAGATCGTTCTGCAGACAGCAGAAGTTGGTGTGACAGACAGAGGGCTGTGCTCACTGTGGAGAGCCCCTTGGTGTGGGTGATCAGAAGACAGCAGCTCCAGGGTCACAGCACCGAGGGCACGGCAGTGCTTTGGATGGTTCAGACTGATAACCACTGAACTCTTGTGTCCCAGCAGAGGCAGAACAGGGGGAGCAGAGACTTTCTCTGCAGAACAGTGGGTTTGCAGCAGCAGCTCCTTCAGAGCCCTGGGAAGGGATGTGCAGGGAGAACACGAGGAGGAAGGTCGGGTTAAATGCCATGCACTCATCAGGGCAGGGGCAGTGGCTTATTTGAAACACTGATGGGACACCCCAGCCTGGTTGTCTTTTCCTCCTTCACATCTCTGGTAGAGTTTATTCTCCTGTGTGGAGCTGCAGGAAGGGAATAGAAAATCAGCCAGATTTGAGATGCTGCTGAGATTTCAGTCTCTTACCAGTGTTAATACTGGGTTAGTGGGAGGGTAAACACTGTTCCAAGGTCTGGATTCTTCTTCCCAACATGTAAATCTGTGGTGATAAAACTCATCCACTGTGGATAACTATGCAGGTGTTCTTATGTCTGAGCCACTTGAATTATTCACCTGTTGAGTGAGTGTTTGTTGCATAAGACTGTCACCTTTTAACCAGAGGTTCAGGTACAATATATGAGTTTGTTGATCCCATCTGATAAAAGTATAGAATTTTGAGCAGAACAATACCCTTTAGAAAGGCTTCCCTTAACTTTTGCAGAATGATTTGTACGAGCCCATACAGATCAAATATTATCTTCTGAAAAATTAATGCAAAGCATGTCAGTCAAACATCCCTAAGCTGTGTTTTATTGAAAAGCACAGCAAGCCACAGGCAGGGCTGGCAGTATGGTGAAGTTATTGCACACGTGCACATGGAGCTTCTTCTGGTATATTAACTGTGTGCTGTCAGTTGTGAAAGCATTCTGGAGATTAATGTGTGGAAAAGTCCAGTGACAGCTTCAGTGCTGTGCTGTGACTCCTGAGGCCAGTGCACCTCCCAAGGAGGGATCTGTTTGCCTCCAGGGGAGAGGGAGCAGCTCCCTGGGATCCTCCCTAGAGGAGAAGCTTCCCCAGGGAGCACCTGGCTGCTGAGCAGCTACCACAGCAGCTCCTGCCCTTGCAGCTCCAGCCCATGCCAGCCTGGCTGAGGGGTCCAGGGCTGGCTGAGTGGTTGGTTTCCAGCCCTGGGGGCATTGGTACCAGCTGTGGGAGCATTCGTCTGGTGTGTGAGTGTTGGTGTCAGGGAGGTGATGGTGGCTCTGGAGAGGATCTGCTGCTGGATGCTTTGGCCATGGAATCTTAACTCCTCTAGAAGCCAGGCTCTGACTTGCCAGGGTGCAGCAGTTCTGGTCTGGGAGCTGGGCACAGATGCTGCTGCTCTGGCTGGGGTGCTGGGAAGGAAGCTCTCTTTGGGCAGACTGGCACGGGGGGCTGGGTTGCAGGCAGTAGCAGGGTTTCAGGTGTTCAGATGGCACTGGAGGTGGGCATGGGCAGATGGCCTGTTAGGTTACAGATGCTCAGGGGAAGGCTGTAACAGAGACAGAAATCCGTTCTGTCAGAGTTCTTTTTAGCTGCTATTACTAATGATAAGCCTTGGTTCTCCGCTGCTGGCGCAGAGAGGTGTGTATTTAACCTGACAGCATTTGTGGTGAATAGACAAATATGTTTTCATAGCCCATATGGCATTTTTTCATAGCCATGTGAGTATGAAAATGCAGATAACAGCAAGGGAATGATGCAGCAGAATATGATGTAATTTTTCTATTTTTATGTACTTTGTACACTTTAAGTCAGGATGAGTCTATAAAAGCAGCTCACTTTCACTGGCTCTAAATCTGGCACACAGCTTGCTAAAGCTATTCAGAATTGGCTCCTATGCTTATTTTTTTTCTTCCTAAAAAAGAATAGAGCTTTCAAACTCTTGATAGGGGAGTGCTGTTTCTTCAAGTTTATTTGTTTGGTTATCTTGAAAACAAAACGGTAGCGTTTGTCAGAAGAGCAGAGAGGTAAATAGTATACAGAAGCAAGGTCAAAGTGTCTCTGCTGTTCCCTTTGGTACACTTTGCTGGAAGAATTTTTAAGTATAATCAGGGGGAATTTAGCAACTTAAGAGCAGAGGAAAGAAGTGGTGTGTGCTGTGCTGAGCAGGCTGTCTTCCAGTCCTCTGTAGCTCCAGACATGAACTGTCTGGCTGTTTGCTGGCAACATCAAGGTTTATGTTTTAGTTTGGAATGGTTTTCAGTAAGACTATATAAAAATGAACTGTTGGGCGGGTTCCTTTTGCATGTATTGCATCTTCTTACGAGATGATTAGATTGACTTTTTCTTTACTTTTTGGCCTCTTTAGTGTTATATGTTCCACACTGCACCATGCGTGTGAGACGTTTGCCCGTGGCCAGCTCTAATGAGAGGAAAAACTCCTGTTTCTAGTGATGACGAGGCCCATTGCAGTAATGATTATTTTATTGCAAACTACAATAGCTTAAAGGCCATTTATGGGTAAAACAGATAGGTCACTGGAACTATGCAGACAATAAAAGCATTATTGCTCCATCGGTGCCTTTTTACTCTTTGTTAAGAGAAACACTACTCTTTCATTTCCCCCCAAACACTTAATGCATCCCTAATTATATCACTGCTCCAGCTACAACTGCTGCTCTCAACATCACATAAATCTTACACTAAATTGGTTTGTGGCTGAATTGTGAAAGGGATCAATGGATTCATTTGCACCGATTCCCCACTCTGTTACTGAGAACGTGTCTGCACATGTGAGGGGTGAAATTACCCGTGTTGATTCACAGCCTCTGGGATGGCTTAGGAGAGCAGGGTACCTGGGATACAGCAAAGGAAGAATGGGAGAATTAAATCAGACACTCTGCTTGATCTTGCTGCTCCTAGGATTGCTAATTCCAGCGTGGCGGAGAGAGATGCTGGGTGGTCTCTGGGTGTTCACAGAAGCACTGTCAGGTCCCTGCAGAGAGCACCTTGCAGTTTCCCACGTCACTGACATGATACTCTGGAGTGCCATGACCAGATGTGGATACAGCTGGATATGTTTCCCTGTGAGACCAGGGCCTGGACAGAAATCTGCTGCCCTGCTAAACCAGTTGGACGCCCCTAAGCCTATGGGGCAGCTGGGCAGCAGGGCTGTGTGTCAGCTGGAGTCCCTCAGTGGAGGCTGGAGAGCTGCTGGAGGCTGCTCACCAGGGCACTCCAGATGATGCCCTCAGGCCTCCCTGGCCGGGAGGGTAGAGGCTGCTCTGCACAAAGGATGACTTCTTGATTTCTTTCTGCTGTTGTTACTCAAATGCCACATCAATCTTGTGCAGTATTTGGTGTCCTTGTGAAAAATGCCTTGACCCTCCAGTCTAATAACACTGCCTGTGCAGTTCTCAGGGAAAAAAACAACCCCAAAGTAACCAACAAAAATCTGCAGGAGCGGGTCTGTCCAGCCCACCAACCATCCCACTGGTCTGTCTGCAAAGCAGAGAGAGCAATGGATTTTATCTGACAGCAAATAAGTAAACTTGATACTTTGCTTGTCAGCAAAGACATAAACCTGATACTCGCAGCACAGGAACGTGCAGGAAATAGTGTTTGTGTTTGGCTCAGGATGCCAGCAGGGCAGTTTGGGAGGCAGATGTGTTCCATGAGATTTACAGGTGCTAATTGTTGTCTTCACACTGGGGCACCTGCCTGTGCTACCAAAGCCTGCTTTCCTACAGAGGGAAAAGAACTTTTACATTTATCTGTAGACAATTCATCAGTGTTTCCCAGTAAGTAAAATACTGGCGTTAATTATATTTGCAAGATTTTATAAGGATGTTTACTTCTGTAGAGCCATGCTGCTCATTCAGCATTCCCTGTGAGCGTGCAACCACAGTGCTTTTGAGTAGGACTAGTAGTGTTAAATAGCTCAGAGAACCGAGTAGGACTAGTAGTGTTCAACAGCTCAGAGAACTGAGTAGAACTAGTAGTGTTCAACAGCTTAGAGACTGTTCTGGCTTTAAAAAGTAAGTGTAGGTTGTCTTCCCTTTGATTTTTGAGCCCTTTGAGAGACTGTTATGTACAGCAATAAAATCTCTGTGCTTTGGGAATCCAGGATCCTCAATTTCAGCTTCTTAAAACCACAAAAAAAAAAAGGAAATTAATTCTAGGGTTTGTTTACACAGTAAATTCTCTACCAAGAAAGAGCAAGGCTGAATTTACAATATATTTCCTAGACCTCATTAACTTTCTGTGTGGGCACATTTACTGTATCTGAAGAACAGCTCTGGATGAAGCAGAGGTGGCAAAGTACCGTTCAAGTTTATCATGGCAAAATCCCCTGTGGGGATCTCTGCACTCTGAATTGATCACCCCTGGGCTGGTTGTGTCAGACTGCAGACACCCGAGCTGGAGCAGGGGGGCACTTCCCTGCAGCTCAGCAGCACCTGATTCTGTAGCAGCTGATGGACTTCTGTGGGATAACCCCCAAAGTTCACTTGTGGTTGGTATGACAAGGAGAATACAGCAAACAGAAGAAATACATTTTGACTAAAATCTTTGTTATTTCTGCATCTTTTTCCCAGGTTCATTCTGCATCTGAGCTTTCCAGTTTCAAACTGTTCAGCCACATATGAAGAGTTACTCAGTGCTGACCCAAGAGTTTTCCCTACTGTAGGTGACCCTGCTTTAGCAGGGGTGGGACGAGGGGATTCCCACTAGCTCCTTCCAGCCCCCATCGTGCTGGGGTTCTGTGGTTTTCAGCACAACTGCTGTTGACTCAGGTCTTGAAGAAAGATCTGTGAAGAAGTGTGGGATTCACTACAAATCACATCTTAATCTTTTTTTCATTGTGTTATTTTTTCAGTATTCATCAGAGATAATTAGATATTATTAGTGAGGTGAAACTGCTTCCTTTGGAGTGAGTTAATGCTACTGTGAGAGATCATCCCAGTGCAGTTTAATGGAGAGAGATGTGATTTCTTGGCCAGTTCTTCTTTCTTCCTTAGGAACATGCCAGGGACAGATAAGAATGAATGCTGGATGGAAAGAGACATCTCAGTAAGCAGCAGGATCTGTTGTTTGGGGATTGTTTATACTGCCAAGTGTATTCCAATCCAACCACCTAAAGCTTCTCCTATATTTAGAAGGTGAGAAATCACACGATGCAAACTAAAGGATAATGTAACAAATACTTCAGATCCTCATGCCTGGGACAAGTTAAGGTCTGGCAGAGGGTGGAGGTGCCAGGACATGAAGCTGTGCTTGCCTCTGCAGTGACATCGGTTCAATAACCAAACACCAACTGTTGCTGTTGATCCAAATAGTAGTTTCATCCCCCAGAAAATGCAGAAATCTTCTGTCCCCTGTTATTAAGCTCTGCTGGACAGCAAGAGAAACCTTCCACGCTGATTTCTGAACTATCAGATGCCTTTTGTCAGGAGGGCAGAGACAGGGAGCAAGGAAGAGGAGCAGGGCAGAAAGAGTTAAGGTTGTGTTGCCAATCTGACAATTCCCACCACCCCCACCACCAATACCAGTTCTTGGGATGGTGCCTGAGCAGGCAGGTGTGAGGAGGAGGAGGAGGGCTGCCTGGCAGGCTGGGCTGGGCTAGGCTGTCTGGGAGGTGGGGGGTGCAAAGGAGAGAGTTTCAACACCCATCTCTGCAGAGCTGTGTCAAGCTTACCTCCAGCAGTGTCCCTCAGAGCCCGGTCATGCCCCAGCTCCAGCCTGCCAAGGGCACGAGCAGCATCCCTGACCCTAGAGCAGTGGTTACTGCTTAAAGGACTGATGAGTTTCTAGTAGAAGTGAGGGAGAAGCAGGGAGTTCTTGGTGTGGGTCTTGTAGTGCTGGGATGAAAGGTGTGGATGCAGACACAGGGATGTCATTGGTGCCAGACAGCAAATGGAGGGGGTGTGATTTCAGCTTGTGACCTCAGCCCCTGCTGAGAGGAGAACTGCAGTGAAAGGAGCCTGGAAACCCTGTGGAAAAGAGTGTGGAAACAGTCAGTGAAAGGAGCCTGGCAGCCCTCTCTCTCTGAAGCTGAACTGGGTCCACCAAGCTTAGATCTGAGATTGTGTGATTGCCACAGAGACCTACCTGCAACTTCCAGGTCTGCCTGTGCTGCCATCTGAGAGAGCTCACGGGTACAAGTGGCGTCCTTCCATCAGGATCAAATCTTCATTTCCAAGTTCAGGAGACAGACAGCTGCCCAGCAGCAGTGTGAGGTGCTGAAGACTGACCATGGCAGGGTGGACAAACGATGCCAAACGATGGGAACAGTGGGTTCTGGGAGTCAGGAGCTAAGCCAAGACAGCCCCTCAGTCCAACTGGTTTTGTTCTCCTGTTACCAACATAACACGCTGCCCTGTATGTTCTTTTTCTTATTTGTATCTGGTTCTTCTGCCTCCTACTCACAAGCTGCATTCCTTAAAAATAGCAACAGGATTCACAGCCCAAGTTTAGTGACATTTCAGAGGGAATGAGTGGCAAGTTCATTGGGCCAAACAGCCCTGGCTGAGAGTGTTTGCTACTATGGATTAGGCAATGATTAACTCCCTCTTTCTGTGTAGTCACCAGAGGTGGCATTGTGGGGAACAGGCCCCTCAGAGAAGGCCTGAGGGAAGATATAGCTTGAGTTCTGTAGCTGGTTGTACTCACAGTTAGTTCAGGTGGTGTTTTTAAGGATTGACAAGGAGAAAGTGAGAGAGCTCCCCCAGTAAAATCCTGTGTCTGTGGAGCCACTTACCTGAAAGCCTGGATGCTCAGAGGGTCTGTGGCCTCAGTTACCTGAGGATGGGAGGCTGTGCTTCTGCCCCTGATCACTGCAACAGGAGCTCTGGGACCTGCTGCTGCTCCTCTGCTGCTGGCAGCTGCTGAGCATGAGCCCTGGAAGCCAGCTAGAGCTGTGTGACTGTCCAGTGTGAACTGGCTGTAGGTCGTTGGTGGATGCTAAGTGTCATCATTTTGGACCAGAAAGACAAGCTCTGACTAAAGAAAGGAGGCAGCTGACATTTTTGTGTTTCTTTAGCTAGCTAAAATATCCCTGCCAATCTTATTTTGTTTGCAGAACATATATATTTAATGAATAACTTGGCTCTCCTAGCCAGAATACCAGCAAAGTGTGATTATATACCATCCCAAAAATAAACGTATAAATACTTCTGAGCTATCCTGGCTGTCACATCCTATCACTGAAAAGCTGACTGCTCTGTTCATGCTTCGTGCCAATGACATCACCCTTATTTGCTCTTCTATGAAAGCAGCCACTCCAGGTTCTTGTGTTGGTGGTCGTGCACAGATGCCCTGGCAGTGAGGGTATCCTGATGGTATCCTGAGGGTACCACCCCAGCTTCCCTGGCAGTGATGCAGTGACTGTGGTTGGGTAAGAGGTGCAGGAGGAAGGAGGCAGTTTTCAGAGGTGAGAAATAGAGATGTCCCAATCTTTTCACAGACCCTGTGTCTCGTTTTGCTCTCTCAGCTGCACAGTGTGTGCAGGAGAAGGGTCTGGAGGAGCCTGGCCAGGGATGTCCAGTGAGGATTCTGTGTCAGGCCTGCTACACACCAGGGATCACCCCCTCTCTGAACAGCAGGTCTTGCTTCACTGGAGAGACTCCTGAAAACCAAACCCAGCAGATAAAAATATCACTGGTCTGACTGCTTAAAAAAACCCAAATTGTCCCAGAGCTGAAGATTTCTGAACTATCCAGAAGTAACTGAAACAGGGGGTTTAGAGGAATAATTGTGTTCTGCAATCTGTAAGCAAGACAGAATTTTTTCTTTAAGGACCCCTGGGCAGAAATGATTCCTATCCCTTGGAAACTGGGCTGCCTTCACAATAATATGTTTGTTCAACTGGAAATAGATAGTTCAAATAAAAGCCTGGCACAGTTAAAGCTGTGTGGTGTATTTATATGTATACATACATCTATAATGGCATTTTTAGATGGTTGATATTAGCAGCTCTAGGAACATGATATTGATATGATTTCTGTCTGTTTCCATTAGGCTCCGGCATTGCCTTTTTTCTGTTGCGACCTGATTGTGTAAATTAACCTCTGTTGTTTGATGAATACCAATGGATGTTTGTTGGCAGTCCTATAAATCAGATGTCCCTAGAATTCAGTGTGTCCAAGCACACGACAGCAGTGACAGTTTGGTACCAGCTCTAGTGTGTTCTGCTAAAGGCTGCCTGGTTTAGACAATGTCCTGAAGGCAAAATTTTGGTACAGTATTGCATATCTGAATGCAGACCTGCAGGACCATTGTTCTTCCTTCATTTAAAGAAGATTTTACTGAAGCAGAATGAGTAATTCAGAAGGGGAGACACAATAAACTCACGTCACTGTGTCTGTGAACAGCCTGCAAACTCCCTTGGTTTATTAATGATGTAAATCAGAACAAAGGCTTTGGGAAGTGGGGAAACACAGGCAGAGTTTGCCTGGTTCTGTGGGGAGAGTGAAGCATTTTTCTGAGATCACATCATCTGGCTGCTTAGGTGATTCCTGCTGTGGCCTCCCAGAGCTCAGCACCTCCAGGACACACCCAGCATCCCAGAGCAGTGGCTCAGAGGCTGACCTAAGGGATTTTATGTCAGCTGTTGGTTTTGCAGCACGACAAGCACTGTCGGTTTAGATGTCTTACAGGGACATATGAGGGAAAGAGATAAATCAGCAAAGCGAATGTCTTTGGTGTCTGATAAATCATGTTGGTTTGGTATTGAAACCAGAGCTGGGAGAGGAGTTCAGAGATTCCTACTGAAATGTCTACAGTGTTATTATTCCCCTTGGGTTTTGCACTGCTGTTTGTTTAATTATTTCTCATCTAATCTCATTAAGTACCAATAAGAGAGAGATGCCAATGAGACTATATGTGCCTCTCATTAACTAGCAATTTTAACACTTGAGTCTTTAAAGCAGCAGAAGAGGGGGAAAAAAATGTAGTGGCTTGCTGGAGTTCCAATTATTTATTTCTTTGGTAGCTGTCACATTCATGCCCTAGCTACCAATTAAGTTATTAGAGTTGTAGCAGGAAAGTGTTTTTAAATAAACCAAACAAATTCCAATTTAATTGTATTTATTGAGAGAATCAGGATGAGTTTTAATGAAGACAGGTGCCCTGTTCATAACCCCAGTGTTTAAGAGAACTGCAGACAAGATGTGATCCCACATCAGATCCCTCCCCACGGTGCCACAGCTGAGCTCTCCATCTGGGCACACAGCACTTCAAGACTTCAGCAGGGTAAGGATGCAGTGCCATGGGTGGGACATGTTTTCGTGTTGCTGGTGTTTCCAGGTTTTCCATAGCTTAAATGTGCTGGGAATTGCCCAGGTTGGTCTTGCAGGGCTCTGACAGAGCCAGCAAGCTTCCCTACCTTGTGGTGCTTTCAGAGGGGCCCAAATGGGGTTCCTGAATTCCTTCTTTTGGTGTGTATGCTGAATAGAACATTTTATTATCACGTTGTCAGAGCTTATTATTCAGGAGTGTGAAGGAAACAAGAGGAATCTACTGCATTTACTTGCTGATGAGCCAGAGCGTGGGGACAAAATGGAATCATTAGGGGCTTTGGCTGCTGGAGCAGCAGGAGTCATTAGTCTAGAATGGGTTACTGGCCTTGCCTCTGCTAGTACACAGCTTTTTTAAGTGACACTTCCCCTTCACCTGCAGGTACAGCACCCATTATTGTCTTACTGCAAAGAGCAAGGTTACTGTAAAGAATCATTTTGTCTTGGAAAATGAGGGATCAGCCTTCTGGGAGCTGACTGAATCAGATCTGGCCTTCTAGAGACTTTGAAGATTTTTTTTTTAAGCAATGCTCTGTAGTTTGATGCAGAGGTTTGGACCCCTGGGCTGAATGTACCAGTGATCAATCTCTGAACAGACACAGAAAAAAGGTGGGGACTAAAAGGCCTGTGGTGGGTGTGGAAGGATGGGGGAGCAGTTTTGAGTGGTGGGAACTACCCTGATCATCAGGATGCTCACATGTGGACACAGAGGAAATAGTTGTTTAGCAAAGCTGACATCCAGAACAAACACATTTTTTAAATGAACTAGCAAACATGTAAGAATTATTTAGAGTAATGTCAGTTTTGGAGCTCTGATGATTTTTGCAGCCTGTGGGAATGGTTTGGGTTTTTTTAACCAAAAGAGTCAGAGCCAAGACAGAAGGCAAAACCAGAGTAAAACAACAAACAAAACCTCTGGTAAGACATAAACCCCCTTTTTCAACAGCAAGTTGTTTTTCAGCTCAGGTGAGGGACTGGCAGTGAGCCAGTGAGTGCTGTGGGCTCTGAGCCTTGCTCTGCTGTGAGCAGTCCTCCTTGCACACTGGATGATGCTGGTTTGCTCTTGTTGGGTACTTGCTAGTGCTTCTTAGTCACGGAATAAGCCATGATGCCTTTATGCAAGTAGACTGTAATTGGAAAGAGACCAGCTAATTAAGTAGTTTGTTTACTACTCTGGCAACAGTTATTAATTACAGTGAAGTTGTTAAATATATGATATTAACAGCAGCGATGAAGTTTCTGTCCTCAGGGCCTGCACACATCCTGACTCCTGGGAGCAGCTGTATTTTGCAGTCCCCACCTCCAGTATTTCTGTCACTGGTGAGCCACCACTTGCTCCTCTCTGACATAGCCTGCATCCCTGTGTTCAGAGTTTGGCAGACCTCAGCATGCCCTTACAAGTTTCTCTGGGTTTGACAATTAATTAGTTTTAAGCACCCTTGATTTAATTAAAGTTATTGCTGCCACTGGGATAGTTGGATTGTGAGCATTACCTCTGCCAGCAACCTACCAGAACTTATTCCATGCTAAAGAATCCTTAGAATTTCTTATCCTGAGTCTTCCTGCATGCACGTTTATTTTGAGTAAGTTAAAAATCTTGTTTTCTCCTATCACCCCATTTCATGATAATGTTGGAAATGAACCTTTTTCCTGTGTTGGTGTTTGAATGTGTTAGAACAAGCAGATGCAGCTGTTCTTGTCAGAACCTAGTCAGTACGTGAGCTTTTGCAGTCACTCAAGGCAGTGATTAGTTACCAATCATATGATAGTTTTGGCAAATGAGGAGGAAGTTACCTGGACAAAAGGTTTATTTTTTTTCTTTCTGCTGCCATCCACGTATCATCACTGCATCCCTTCTGGAGGAATCACACAGGCTCCAGGTCACAGTTTGTGGTGCTGGGTAGTTATTGGCTCAAAGTGTTAATGTTTCAGTCACTTCTCCCTGCTGTAAAATTATCACTTACCTAGATCCTGTTGGGAAATGGATTTCTAGTTATAAAATGCTTTAAACACTTGACTGAACAGGGTATCTGTTACCAAATACCTAAGTGAAAACTTGTCCCAAACAGTGCCAGGTCAGAGCAACCTCTCTTAACCTGAAAAGAGCAGGGACTGATCAGTGTCTTAGCTCTGGGCTCTGCTGCTCAGTAGTGTCTGATGGCAATGGAGAAACCTCTGCAGCCAACACCTGCATGGGTGAGGCTCCAGGAGACCAGCTGAGAAGATGCCATGAGCTGCTTTCTGACCCTAACACAGCTCTTTGCTCTCAGCTGGTGTAGAGCATTGAGCAAGCAAAGCAGGTCTGTTTTGTGAGCAGAGGGAACGGTGGTGCCAGGGGCCCTGGAAAGCACCATGGTGCTGCCCACAGTGCACAGGCTCCCTCCCCTTAGGCTGGAAAGGTGCCTCGTGGAAAACAACAAACAAACACCCGGAGACAAATCCAGAACCAGCCAGCAAAGCAAGACACTGTCCCCCCAAACTGAGCTGTGCAGCACATTCTCCTCCTAATGCAGTTCAGTGCTATAGAGCTGTTTTCTCCATTGCAATGATCTTTTGATCTCTTCAGCTGGACTCTTGCCTTTCCATTGAGACATATTAAATCATGACTTTAGTTAATAAAAAGGCTTTGATCTTTCAGTCCCCAGGCATTTTCCCCTCTGTAGCCTGGAAGAGATGCCAAATTTGAAGAGGAGCTCGGAGCTGGACATGTCACTCATGGTAAATTGCTGGAGCGATGAATCAAGGAGATTTATTTTTGCCCAGGCAATGGAGATACAGTAAGCAACGACTCTTGTTTTAGATATCTTCATATAGCATAGACATTTTCTCACTCTTATTTGTAGTGATGGAGTGGAATATGAATGAAATAATGCTGGATAAATGACTCTGATGTTATCTGACTAGTACTACCATTATGTCTTCTGGAGCTGTCAGAAATATTCCATTATGTAAGACAGATAGTGCTCTAGTTACTGCCTAGAAGACTGGAATATAATGACTGTATAGGAAGCTGCTATTTCAAGACACTTAGTTAAAGTATGCTATTTCTAGCAATTGGTATTTTTATAGTCAAATGTAGCACTGTTCAAAAAATAAATTTTAAATCACCATGATCAGAACACTGAGGTTTTAAAGTGCAGCCAATAGTTGTAATCCACCTATCTTCATCTTGGTAATGATGGAGATTAATCTGCATTTAAAGTACTCTCTGACGTATGGACTGGAAGCAGCAGACCCTTGGGTGAAGGGCCCTTGTCTAACTCTGCCTTGGGTTGCAGTTCACTCTGGTTTGGATCAGGAGCTCTCTGCTTGGCTCCTTGGCTTTCTCTCCATGGCTGTGAATGCCTTTGCTCAGCCAGTGAGTGGCCAGGGGGCTCTTGCAGCCGAGGACCCCAGGTCCAGGCCTTGTGCCTGGCCAAGGACCCCGGTTCCAGGCCTCTGGCTCAGGTAGGTGCAGCCAAGGACCCCAGTTCCAGGCCTCTGGCTCAGGTAGGTGGCAGCTGCTGGTGGCTGGTGGCCTGTGTCAGGAGAGCAGTGTGTCACTGCTGAGACCTTGGGCTCGGTTCATTCTGGCCTGTGGGCTTGTGTTGATATCACAGCAACCCTGGAGATGACAAAATACTGCTGATAACACCTCTGTAAATTGCTGACTGGTTCAAAGGTGTTTGTGTCTGTGAGGTGATTTGTGAGGCCAGGTTTTGCTTGCAGATGGGATGGATGGGGTCACTGCAGAGACACCCACTCCAGCCACCTTGGCAGGGATCATGGTGCTGTCTCTGCACTGTCTCCATCACTATGGTGACACAGGACCCTGCTCACAATAATGGTGGTTTTCAGCCTGTCAGCTGGCAGTGCAGAATCAGAGCCTCTGCTCCCCCAGGCCAGTCAGAGCACTGCTTGGGGTGTCACTGACCCTTCTGGTGTCAGGAGTGTGCCTTGGTAGCTGTTCTTCGGTGGTCACTCAGTTTACAGCTAGGTGATCAGGTTGTGCACCCTGAAGAAGTCAATGTGGTGAAAATTACACCTAGTGAAATGGTTTGCAGATAGCTGAACATCTGAAGTGTCTCAGCAGCATCACTGCAGCCTGGTTGGGTTTTGGTTGGTTTTTCTTTGGTACCACAGGCCTTTGTGCTCTCAATCAAGTGGCTTGACACAGGCATGGGGACTCACTGTGAGTAACAGCTACTGGTTATTCAGCCCCTTCTTCTGCTCATTTGCAGCTAATGAGCTGCCTTCATTTTTGGTAGAACTTTTGATGATATTTGTACTTTGTTCATTACACGAAGCAAGGTTTTTAGTGCGTGTGTGAAAACAATTGCAGCCTGTGAGTCGTGTGCAGTAGTGGTACTGAATTTTTCAGCAGCAGACTTGACACTCCTCAGCCTGCAGCCTGTTGAGGAGAAAGAGTGAAATCATTAATTGTGCAATTTCGGGATTGTCTCTCTCTGCCATTCTGATTTCTGCAGCTTTTGACTTACTTGCAGTTTGGTGGGACGCTAGTAATTGCCCAAATACTCATCAATCACAAATAATGGCCCCACGGAAAGGGAGACTGGGAGTTGTCTCTTTCATATGTGAGCCAAGAGATTTATAGCTGGCCCCTGTCCAGCCAGAGAACACAGCACCCCAGCCAGGCAGGAATAATTGCAGGCTTTTAAGGCCATCGGCACGCTCAGTTTATGCATCATTAGAGAGGAATTCCTTCACCAGTGGTTTAAGAGTGATGATTATGGCTTGTTTTTATTTAAGTACCTGGCTGGAGACAGGCAGTATAAGTTAGTTATTATCTGAATAAATAACCATCAAGCAGTATGGGTTTGCTGCTCTTTGCTGGTCACGTTTGCGAATGCAGTGTAAATGGCTTTTCCTTCAGTGAATAATTAATTAATAATTCATGTCACTGAAAACATTTTAAATGGATGAGAGAGAAAGGAAAGCCTGTGGTGGGGAATGTATGGCCCGGCCTGTTCTGGAGATGCAGGGTTCAGAACACAAGCAAGAAGGAGTCAGGAACATGTGCCCCAGGTCTCCTACACAGGAGAAATGCTCAGTGTTAGGGCTAGAGCTGGTTTTCCTCTCAGAGCTGTATTTAGAGCAAGGGCCATTTACTATGGCAGAAGAATGAGCTGGAGCAGTAGCAGGGTGAGACAGAGGGAACAAGGCAGTTCCCTGCCACACTCAAGAGCTTCTGAAATGCGTGTTTCGGAAAGGTGTTGGTCGGAGACACAGCTGGGTGCTGTGCACCATGACAGAACAGTTCCTTCCTTATTTCCCCTTTGCCTGGCTTTGGGCTTCAGTATTTATTCACAAGAGAGGAAGATCCCCCAGTGCTCACCCTCGGCACTTGTGCTGCCTGTTTGTAAGATGGATCCATCAGCAGCTGGTAATAAAGTTACTTGGCATAAGTGATCCATCAGTGTGTCTGTAACAGGATTATCCCTGCCTTCAGCAGCTGGGTTCTGCATGGGCCAGGGAGGTGCAACGGGCACTTTCTGCCCTCTCTGACAGGGGCATTTCTGCTCCTGGGCCTGCCCTTCAGCTCTGCAGGGGGTGTTGGACAGTTTTTATTATTATGGTGTCCTTTTAATTATTCTTTAAATAAAAATCAAAGTTACAGGCATGCTTTCTGGCATTTTAGGGAGTAAAAGCTCTTGCTTAGGTGCCGTAAGACTTAAGGAAATCTTTGTTCTCCAGTCCGTGCCTAACAGCATCAGAAGGACAGAGCAACTGCATCTCTGACAGTCCAATTGCCAGCACTCTGCTTATGTGTGAGGCTGACTCAGACTCACCAAGAATCACATAGGGTCTTGTAGTCTTTGCAACCAACATCAATGAATTCAATTAGCTAGAACAAATAAGGTGACAAAGGATAATGATGAGTGGCAGAAGAAGTGAAAATCCCACGATTTAAGGACTGACAAAGTCCTGGGTGACAATCAGTTACAACGAGTGTGTTTCTGAGAGTTGTTTTGTCAATGGAAGCTTTTAATAGTGGTCTGAGGGGGTAGAGGAGAAATAATTTGTCATTTAACCTCCTTGATGTGATGGTTCTCCCATGGCTGCTGCTCAGAGTCTGTATGAGCAGCCGAAGGACTTTGCTGACCTGGGACAGGAGCCATGACTGGTTTTCCAGACAGCTGTCCATGAGCACCCTCAGTGTCCACTGTCCTCCCTGGACAAGCTCCGAGTCAGATTCATCTGTAACCTGCTCTGGGTCACCCTGGCTCAGCAGGGCTGGACTAGATGATCTGCAGAGGTTCAGAGCTGTTTACCCTCTGGTTCTCCCTGCCCTAACCCCTGTCCCTCGAGAGAATCAGGGGATGGAGAACCCCCTGAGGGGGAGACAAAACACTCCAGTCCAGAGAGATGAGCCTTTCTGGTGAAGCAAAGCTGCTCTGTCAGATGGTATGGAAGTGTCAGTCCCATCTCAGATGCATGGCCTGGCTTCAGGATAATAAGGCTCAGATATAGCAACTCCTCATTTATAGTAACACCAGCAGGAAAAAATTCCTTTAGCTCAGCAGTAATTGTCTCCGTGAGAATTACCACGCTGCCCAAGACTGATCCAAGGCAGTAATCCTGTTTGTCTTGCCTTTCCAGTGCTATATAGAACATCCAAATGCACATTTCTCCTGCTTTATGTCCTTCCTGTGTCAACATTTAAATGGAGGTCTCAGTATGAAATGTTCTCAAAAGCAGTGCAGGAGCATGTTCCAGTGAAACACGGCCTGTCTTTATGATGCTGACTGGGCAAATGTCAGGCCTGTTGGTGGGAGCATCTTTCCAAAGCCACCATCCAGCCTCTGGGCCTCTCGGGAGTTGCCAGAGTGATGCTCTCTGGGTTTAGTTTGTTTCAGGCTGGCAGCTTTGTGTGGTGCCTCATCTGGTGTGCAGTGGCTGTTGCTTAACGGGGCCTCTCATTGTGCCGTGCTGTTTGCCACCATGTGGACTTTTCACAAGCTCTGCTCCTTCCCAGCTCCTGGGCTCAAAGGTGGGCAAAGGCAAGGTCTTCCTCGTGTGCAGAGTGACTAACGGGCTGGGGGCCGTGGCAGCGTCAGTCTGATTTCATCTGCTTTTCCCTGGGAGATTTTTGTACATGTGAGTGTTTCAAACCACCAGAGGTGGAGCTGAGTGTGAGTTGTGCCCCTGCCTCTCTGATCTGCTCCTAGTGCTTCCTCGGTACCTGTCACGCTCTGTGAGCACCTAGGGAGGTGTTGATGTCTTCTGGGGAAAACAACACTCCAAATGGAGTCGTCGTTTGAGCTTTGAAAGCACAGGACTGAACTGAGGTCACGAAAGCAAAGCTAAACAGTCTTTCATTTGTAAGGAAAGGAATTGGCCTTAGCTCAAGTCAAAAGAACAGGGTTTTACAAGACAATTAGCAGCATCCTCGATGGTTCCTGTTCCGCTCTGAGACTGTGGTGTGGAGCAGGCACAGTGCACTCACCAGATGATCAGAGTGCAGCACTCCCTTGGCAAGTTTACCATGCTGTGGTTGATTATCTGTTTACTTTGGCTTTGCCTTTGGCGTCTGAATGTGAGTTTTCATAGCCCTGTATTCCCCTCATTGTCATCTGAGCTGTGAGAAAAGACCAGGGAGTTGTGGCTGGTCCTAGTTTCAGCAGAGGCCATTAAAACACAAAACTTTTGCTTGTTTTATTATGAATCTTCTCTTGCTTTCCTCTGTGCTAAATGTAATAAACCTGAAAACAGGTGCATTGGCTCGCTTGGCATATTCCTTCCTTGCCCTCAGACTGTTCTAAGCAAGATGTGCACCAGCTCCTCCCAGCAGTGTGCTCTGAGCTCTCCAATAGCCCCATAAAATTGCCAGCAGGTAGAATTCTAGCTCCTCAAAGCAAGCGACATTTAGCTTTTCCATGGGAAGGCAATTTGCTAGCTGTGCCCAAGAGCAAGCCTAAGTGAGGGATGCAATATGAAGTTAGCATCAATCCACCAGAGCCTCTGAACTCTCCTCCAGCCCATGAGCATCTCAGCCTGCCCTAGAGCAGCCAGCAGAGCAGCTGCTGAGGCAGGCTGGGTTCCTAGACACAGCCTGCAGGAGCTGGGCTGAGATCAGCTCCTCTACCAGGGACTTCAGAAAACCAAGATCAAGGGTGAGGACTGGCAGGACCTCTGCTGACTTGTGACATTGCTTAGCTTCCAGTGTTGAGGCCTTAGCAGTCCACAGAACAGGTTGAAACAGGGTTTGTTTCCACTGAAAATGACAGGTTTGATCTGTTTGCAGAAATAAGTGTCCTGTTTGCTGGTAGTAAAACAATGGATATATTGAGACACTGTCTACACCCAGTATCCTACAGTAGCTGTGTCACTGCAGTGTGTGGAGTGTCACTGTGGCAGCACTTGGCCTGATGAAGTCCATGCATCAGACAGCTGATACTCTACTTCATGTACAGTAACAATATTTTTCTTTTCTGTCTCCCTTTGCTTTTGCTCTTGCACTTCCCTCCCACTCTGAGGAGCTGTGGGGTGAAATGATAACAAATGTGGACAGCTCCAAGATTTTCAGGCAGACTAATTTCCTTGCTAACCATATTATATACAGCTTTTGGTCAGGGTTTTCAGAGTCCCTTTGACTTCAGATCAGGCAAAGTTGAGCACTTCTTGTAACTTTTATTTCTGCCCTTCTTCCTCCCCAGCTGCCAGACTCTGTGGAGGGACTCTCAGTGCCAAGGTGCTGTCTACGTGAGCCCAGAAGAGAACATCTCCCATCCAGGGCATTTCCTTCAGAAGAAGCCTGCTTGGTGGTCTCTCAGCACTGTAGAGGGTGAGGATGTGAGGAGGTAAAGCTGATGTGCAGTTTTACCAGGAGCTCATTGTGAAATGCTTTGGGTAGTTAATAAATAACCTCGTGCTGTTGCTGCAGGTTCCATCTCCCCAACAGAGGGTGAGAGATGGCTTTAATACCTCAGATCTATCAGAGCTGATATCAGTATTCCTTCTTCCTCGTTTGTCTGCATTACTGAGTGCTGTGCAGTTGCCAGTAGCCTGCACTTGACTCGTGAAGGCACAGCTTTCTAAGCTCAGGTTCTGAAGGGGAGGCTCAGACTGGGGGTGCTGACTCCAGTCCCTCCAGTCAGTGACCTGCTCTCTGCCCGTTCACACCACGGGCTCTGATCTTCCTCTCTGAGCAGTTCAGCTAGCAGTGGGAGCTGCAGCCCCTGGCAGAAGGCAGCTTGCTGAAATCCATCCAGCCCACCCGGGGGCAATGCAAAGCAGGTCTGGTCTTGCAAGCGACATCTATCCCGGTGCTAACATTTATGTGTTAATATAAAACTGTGACATTACACGGCTTTTATACCCCCTGATTTGTGTTTATAGCACAACAGAGAATTGTTTTCCTTTGACAGATGATGCCCTTTGGTGTTCTCAGGTACTCCAGCCTAGCCTGCTTTATGACAGTGCAAGGAGCAATTTGGGTGGCTTTATTTAAATGCTGTGCATTACATTTGAATGAAGGATCTCGGATGTTTCAGAGTGTCTGCAGATTATATTTAGGTTTAGGATCCTGTATAAAACTATCTTGGCTTGTTTCTCAAGTAGAGAATCGTGTTGCAATGTAGGTTAAAGAGAAAAAATAAGTGGCCTTGCCCTCAGGGCTGACCTTGCAAAAATATAACTGAATGGGGGTTTTTGCATATTTTTTTCTTAAATAGTAGTCTCCTTGCCCTGTCTTTTCCTAGATCCTGTTTTGTGTGGGGATAAAAGCAGAAGGGAGAGTTTAAAAACAAGAGAGAAGAGCCCAGTGCTGAACAGCGTTTGCAGTTCTCTAGGAGCCTGCTTCCCCCTGGCTGCTGTGGGCACTGCTGGACAGTGTTCTCCCCTCACCCAGCCCTACACTGTCACCCTCCGTGGAGAACACAGTACACTGCATTTACTGCATCTCCCAGTAGGGCACTGGCACCTGCTGAGGTCTCATTTTGGAAAGGTGCATCAAGCCTAGTTCTCCCCAGTCTGATTTAGGGAGGCACAGCCAGGCAATGGCAGTGGCATTCCAGACCTGGGTGGCAGGCAGCAGGAGGTGGGATAGCAAGCAGTGGGTGTCTGGGAATGGCCCAGGGCACTCATGCCAGGCTTGAGGTGGCAGGGCCTGGGCAGAGGAAGCAGCAGTGGTACCCCAGCTGCTGGTACATTGATGACAACACTGATGGCAACAAACAGACACATTTTTCCTCTTTGCTTCAATTTAAACTTTCTCCCGTAGCATCCTCAGTGGTACTGAGATGAAAATAGGTCTTCCCTTTAGCAACTTTTAAACATAATTGTAGATTTTCTTCCTTTAGTCTTTTCTTCTTCACCCTAAAAGCCCCTTTAAAGTCTGCCTCATGAATGTTTCTTTTAATAGCAATAGCTAAGAAGTTTTCAGACAGAATTAAGAATCTTCTTCCAAACTCCATGAGACCTCTTTCATTGCAGACATTCAAACTAGGAGGAAATTATAATAACATAAAGAATGGTTACATAAATTCTGCTCTATGGAAGAAATATAAAGGGAATAAACAATAAATGATGAAGTGTCTGTTAAGAAATCACAGAAAGCCCACTGAGCTGCTGCCTTTTTTCCTTCTCCCAGAATAAATGTAAAAAATACTGCCAGTTTAGAATACTCACCACATTCCTGGCATCAGAAACTAGGCTTTTTTTTCCCCCCTCCAGTAAAGTCTTATTATTTGTATCTTCATGTATTTATTGTTTACTTGGTTCTGCCTGTGACTGATGCACAAACAGATGGACACAGCGAATTCCTGGAGAAGTCCTGCAGTTTGATTGTATTGTTTATTTGCAGATTTTGGCTAAGCCTGGGGAAATAGATCAAGGAAAAAAGTCTAAGGTCGGAATTTAGATGCAGGTGTTTTCATAAGCTCTCAGCTCTAGCCATGGCTTTCCATATGGGTGTGCATTTGTTCCCACGTTTGCTCACACGGCCCCAGTCATTTTATTTTTATTAGTAATAACCTTTCTTTCAACAGCTACATTACACATGATTTGTTTGTTTTTTATTTGAGAAATAGCGCCCAGCTTCTTTATAAAGGCACAACATCTCTGCAGCCAGGCACAGCTGTTCTGTGATCTCCACCATCCCATGAGGCTGAGGTCTGGGTGATCACAACTTGACATTTCTGCTCAGACAAATGACCCCAGTTTGGGCCAGGCTGTGGCTGAAGCTGAACAGGCCACAGGATGGTGCACAGCCCAGCTGCCCTGTGCCTCTGGGCACTGTTGGGACAGGAGAGCTGCCCAGGCCTGGCTGCTCTGCCACTCAGTGGCTGCCACACCATGTGGTGGGCGGGTGAGGTGGTTGTTTTGGTTTCTCCTCCAGCCCTGGAGCATTCTGGCACCTGGATCCGTGCTGTGTGTGAACCCACTTGCTCAATCTGTTTCAGCCCAAACAAATCTTATTCCCTGGAACTCTGAATACAGCTGCCAACTAAATTACAGTGAGGAAGCAGGTGGCTCTGCACTGCTTTTCAGCTACTGGCTCCCCTAAATAGAGGAAACACTGCATTTCACTACATCATGTTATATTAGAAGATGGGGGTTTGCATCTTTTACGTTCTCTTGGGAGCAGAAGGGAAGGTATGAGCTCTTGGTAAAAGATGTGTCATAATTTATCACGGTAATTTCCATACCGTGTCTTTATCCTCTAGAATTTTCAACAGCCAGTAAATAATACACTCAGGTGCACTGAAATAATCAGGATTATAGCCTCTGTATATGAAAACTGCCTGCTGAGGAGTATAATTTTGTCATGTCTATCCTTCTAACGTTCAGTTCCTGAGTGAAAAACTGTCTAATCTGAGATGCTGGATGTGCAGTCAGGTGCTGTGATGGGGAAGCAGTGCCAGGGAATGACATGGTACATAAGGGTGGAGATTGATGCTCCTCTTCCACTTCCTAGATGAAGACTAGGATCCGAATTATTTCCCAAAGTCAAATCAGTCATATAAAACTTAAAAGTCAGTGTCGTATGTGATGATAAAGAACTGTTTTCCCATTAGCATCTGTTACCTGCACTGTGATTGGGCCCTGAACCAGGAGTCCCCTGCGTGGAGGCAGCTGGAGACTGTTCCAGCTCCCTGGGGTGAAGGTGGTGTATGAAGGGAGCTCTAGCACTGCTCTCTGTGAGTGATCAGCCTTGCAGGAAGATAGATCACCAGGAAAAATGGATATTCGAGCTATTTGTCACTTCTGGGTCATGTGCCTGGGGGGTGGGAGGTTCTCTGGGTGCCAGTCCCTCAGGATTCTGCAGGCTGGGAAGGCTCTGGTGGCAGCCAGTCCAGTGCTTGTCAGTGCAGATGTGCTAATGATTGTGCACTGTGGCTGGTGTCTCCAGATGACCTTCACTAGGTAGCTGAGACATCCACCCGACTGTAGAGTTGAAATTTAGGTTGATCTAAGGCAAGTTAGGTGCTTATCTGCCTAACTATCTATTAGTTATCACTAACCTGCCTGCCAGAGATCCATGTCAGAGACATTTCACTGGAGGGTATTAGGTGAGTATTGGAAGGAAAACCGAGTGTGTTACAGAGGCAGATTAAGGACTGTGGAGCTTGTAATGGTGGTATTGCCCCAAGCTGCTTGTAGTTTCCACTGTGGTTATTCCCCCTGTGCCTTTAAGAGAGGAGGAAAGAAAGAAAGTGATTATATTGATTGTGCATTTTTACACCTGACTGATAACACGTTTAGCTATTGACCTGTGCTCAGAAAAATTTTTCATGAGTTGATTAGTGGAGTAAAACCCAATGTAAACAAACACAGGAGTAAAACACAGCTTTACTGACACTCACAAAACCCGTGTATGTAGAAACACAGGTTTAATTTATCTGTCTCATACCACTGAAGCTCTGCGTGTTGTTTGAAGTTTTCCTGGCCCTGATCTTACAGCATTGACAGAAAGTTCAAGCCAAACAGTTACCAGAATTCCTGAGGAAAGTAGAGGAGAATGTTCCATGGGTACAGCTGGAAAGATTCAACACCAGAGATGAGCGTTAAGTTTTTGGGCCAGAATGAAAAAGATCTGAGGGAGAAAACGTTGTATGCTGTCAGTGCAAGGCAATCTTTCAGCAGGCTTTAGAGAAACAAATGGGAGCTAGAGGTGAACATCTTTGCAATGCTGCATTCAGCACAGAGGGATCACACAGAGAAGGAATAACAGTGCTGCTCTGCAGAAGGCTGAGAGATTTCATTCAGTTTGGGAAAAATGAAAGCTCAGGTACCAACCCTGTCTCTGCACCAACTTGAAAAGCCAGGCAAGAAAACTGAGCAGCAGATTGAGTCGTGCCCAAACCAAAATTGCAGGCAGAGAACCTGGTTGTTCTGAGGTTGGTTCACTGCTGGCCCCTTTTGTTAGAAGACTTTGTTGATTCCAGACTTTTAGATCAATGTTGTTTTCTTGGGTGGGATTTTCTTGCATCTGGGCTACTTGTGTGAACTTTTCTCAATGGAGAGTGATGCAGTTTTCTGAGGTGAGTCACCTTGTCCTCCAGCAGCTCTCTGAGACAAGCCAGATGAATCATAGTTCTTGGTACCTGCTCTCCCTGCTGACGATGGAGGGAGTCTGACAGAGCAGCTGCACAGCACAGCACAGCACCTGAAGGTGCTTAAGATGCAGCCCCCTCCAGAGCCAGGGGCAGATGCACACCCTCTGCCAGCGTGGTCTGTGGGTGCAGTGGAAGCTGTGGGTGTTTTTGCTCCCTGCTTTCCCTGGAAGGCTTTCCCTGGAACCACGTTGCCTCCACGACTTGTGTCTCCACTGGGTTTGCAGTCCTCTGTCTGGAAAAGCTTCCTGCTGTAATTCAGGGGGAAAGAAGGAAAAAAAAGGGTATTGAGCCTGATGGTTTTCATCAAGTATCTGACACTTTTCCAGCAACACCTCTTATGCCTATTCTGTTTACTTGGAGAATTCCCATCCCTGTCTGAGTGGGGCATTTTCTCTACCATGTAGAGCAGTAACATTAGCTACCCTCTGAAACGGGTTGTGACCAGAGTCAACTAGGAGGTAGCTAATGAGCTATATGAGTTAATAGAGAGGAGCTAACAATGTTCTGATTGCCTTTCATGGAAGCATCTACCTTTATTCATGGATTATATAAGGAAATTAGGTGTTTAACTTTGGTCCTCTGATTTGCATCTGACTTGGGTGTCTGTCCTCACTTTGAATAGCTGAACTTGGAGCACCTTCATGGTACTGAATCGATGTAAAGAAGGATGTTGTGGCCTTAATTAAGCAGCAACAGAGCATTCAGTAATGCTAATGTGCACACGTACACTCAGGAAGACTAATTAATCTGCCCTCAGCTTTCTCTATCATTTATTATTAAATATTTCAGAATACAGGAAAATTCAGGATGGACTAATCAGATGCAGCCCTTTAAAATGAAAACGTAGGTGATGTGAACTTAAGGCCAAAATTTAAGACCCGGGCCATTCTTGTTAGAATCTTCAATCCATGCTGGCTCTTAAACAGAATGTGATCCGACTGTTAAAAGATCCGGAGGTTTTCTAGAAGTCACAATCTGAAGTCTGTCAGCTACTGAAGACAGTCATCCTGATATTAACCCTGTTTGCCATTAGCATGTGGGAATGGGAATTGTATTTTTCCATAGTGTGATTTGCAGGACTCTTCTTACTCTGCACTCAGACCTTCCTTCAGAAAATGGGCAATGTTCAGTGGCTTGCATAACCAAATGTTCAGCATGTGAGAACCTGGAGGATCACCTTCCATGGGATCTTCTACCTTGGAAGGGACCTTGGCTACTCATCTGCTCAACACAGTTAGTGAACCCAGAACTCAGACCAGGGTCTTCAGAAATGTGTTGAGTCGGGATTTTCAAACTTGTATTTCAAAGCCTCCACAAATGTCTGGGCAGCTTGCTCCAGTGCTTGTGTCCTCATGGACATCCCTGGACTGTTTGTTTCCTTTGGCCCAGTTGGAACGTCCCCTCCCGTTGTCTCTCACCAGTCACAGTCACCCCCACAGCCAGGGCTGTGTTCTGGCCAGCTCCCCTGCCTGACAGCCTGCTGCTTTGTGTCCCCAGAGCATCTCATCTGCAGGGTGAACCTGCAGCTTCTGCTCCAAGGGCAGGTGCTCCAGCTCTGACCATTCTCATGGCCCCCACTGAGCTCTCCAGTTCAGCAGTGTTTGGCACTGGGAACCCAGACTGGGAGCAGTGTTCAAGATGTAGTGAGTGCCAGTTAAGAGTTGCACTGTCACTCTTAAGGCAGAAGTGATTACAAAATTGTTGGGGTTTCCCCCACGAAAGAAATGTTGTGATCTAAGAAGATGCTCAGACTTCTTGCAAAAGCATCTGTCTTATAAGCTGTGCTGCCTGTGCTAATTTATGCACCATTTGACTACTAGATCCCATCAATGAAGCGGAGGAAAATATTGATACCTTCTGCCTCAGCTCATTTCTGTTCCTCCAGGAGCTGTCCCAGGCCTAGGGTTTGTACTGGCTGAGATGGATGCTGGCACAGGTACTGCTCCACCAGGCCAGGGCTGAGCAGACAGGCTGCATCCCAGGGCATTCCCAGTGGGAAGGCACCTGCTGGAGCAGGTGGGTGACAGTCCAGGAGAGGAGGTGGAGTCAGTGCTGCAGCAGAAGGCTGTGGTACAGCTAATGGGTTGTGCAGCTCAGAGCCCAGTGGTGACAGCAGTGCAGTGTTCTGAGGTGACATAAAGCAGCACCTGCAGTGCCAGGTTCCAGGCAGGCAGAAAGCTGCTCCAGCAGGACCCCACAGCATCCAGTTGTGCAGTAAGGAGGCACCGTGGTCCACCCAGCCTTTGACAGGCTGGTGAGAGCTCATACAGCTCTTCAAAGTGTGAACTGTGACATAAAAATGAAATATTAGTTTAATAACACCAGACCAACAGTTTAATGTGTTTATAATTTTCAAAGACCCTAAGCAGTGAGCATCAAGAGCTGATATTAAATTCTGTTTTCTTGTTTTAAAATTACTCTGCATTTCCCAATGGGGTCTTTAAAGGGTTGCTGTTGCATTCCATCTGAAGAGGACCACGGATGAGAGCACAGACAAAAACAAATGTTAGCACCATCTGCCAATATCTTGGTTTCCTCCAAGCTGCTGATAGACTTCCTAAGAGCTACCAAGTTAGTGATTCCGGTGAGACAAAACTTCCCATGCCCTGGAAAATCCCATCCTAATTACAGACTTTGTGAGGTTTAACACCTCAAGATTTGTTGAGGGCTTCTAATGTCCCGTGATTTTTTTTGACAAGTCAGTTGCAGTAGGTACCCAGAGCTGTCTGCTCCTTCAACCTGTGAGCTGGGTGGTGGTTTCAGACTGACCACAGCACTGTGGTTTTTGATATACCTGCCTGCCGTTTCCATTTGGATGCATAAAGAACTTTTTATATTTGCTGAAAAGTCAGTAGATACGTGCGTGGAGCAGGACCAGCTCTCCAGGCTGTAAGAAACCTGATAAAATAATTACAGTAGAATTTAATTGAATGTTTTTGTCTCTCATTTTGCCTGCTGCATGCTTTTCAGAAAGCAGTATCTCTTTCTGCATCGATATTTATTGATTCAGAGAGCACAGGTAGTATTTACAAGTTTGATATTGCAGGGTGGGGCCTCATGGATGTAACTGAAGTTGGAAATGCTCAGAATCCTTCTGTTTTCCATCATCACTGGTTTCCTTGGCTAGCTTTTGCTCTTCTTGCCAGTGGGATCTCACAGCTGTGTGTCTCAGGAAAGGCGTTGTTTTTTTTCCCAGTCTTATTGCTCTTTTCTTGATGAAAAGGTTTTCTGATGGTAAGAACGTATTTAAACTCTAAATGTGTTTAAACTCTTCTGTCTAATGTGTTTAAACTCTTAGCTTTTAAACTCTATCATGCACATGCAGGAGAAATCTTTGATTGCTAAGAGGGTTATGTTGGAGTCTAGAACAGCCTTTGCTCTGACAAGAAATGCAGTCCCTGTTCTTGATGCCATCCAAACAGTAGGTGGCCTTGTGAGACCTGCCTGGCCATTTGTGCAGAGTGACTCTGCTGGGTGGGCACCTCGAGCTGGGTTAGTCCCAGCCTGGGAACTGGTCTGGTTATAGCTGCACACCCTGGAGGTCCTGCAGACAAAATACCCCATGTATAGCAACTGTGGTAAGATGCAGTGGGAGCCCTCCTGACCAAGAGGGTGCACCTTCCCCTCTCCTTTGGTGGAGGCAGCAAAGTGCCTGAGCTGTGCAGCAGCCCATCCATCTGCTGCAGGGGGGATGAGGAGAGCAGCTCTGGCAGCTGTGGGCTAAGCCCCTGTGGCTGTTGATGCTCTCCACTCCTTCCCAAGTGCTCTGGGACCAGTGCAGGCAACAGGCAGAGGGCAGGGAGCTCTTCTTGCACGGGCAGCCACCCAGAGGATGGTTGGTATTAGCTGCTGCTTTCCCAGGGCTGCCTGGGCTGCCATCTCAGGTGATTCTGACCTGGCTGGGCAGACTTTCCCAGCAAAGAGAGTGGCCAAGTGCACATGGTGCTGCCTCCTCACAGCTCCTTCAGAGGACTGCAAGGAAAAGAGGTTAAGGCACTAACCTGTCAAGGAATTTAAGGGAGCTCCATATTTAGATCTCCAGCTGAAGGTAGAAACATCTGTACCTTTCAGAATTTGATATTCCACACCTGTCCTCCTTTCTGTGGCAGGACTCTTATTGCCAGACAGAAGGCATTTCTCTTCTGAGTAAGTAGTCTTCTGAGATATACTTCACCTTCAGCATCCTGTTTAATGAGGATAAAATTGGTGGTAAACCAGAAAGACCATAAAGTGACTGCATTTCCACTTCGTGTTTTTATTTGATCTCGCCTTTCTCCTTAGCCTGACAAAATAACTTTAATATACTTGGTTCCTGTCAGCCTCTTGGGAGGCAGCTCTTTAAAATGCATTTCTGTTTCTTGATCTGCTTTCTAAAAAAGTGTGTGGACTATTAGGCATTAAAAAATATTCCAATGATTAAAATATACACAAATACTTCCCATGTAGCTCTCAAGTATTACGGAGGAGTATCTTTGGGAAGGGAAAAAGTCCTCACTTTTTTCTATGCAAGCTCTGCATCCCAGGAGATACAGAAATAATCAGTGCTAGGCAAGAAGTTCGTTCCTTAGCTGTAGGATGAATCACTTTCCATGTCTCCTGCTCCTAGGTCTTTCATCTTACGTTTAATAGCCTCTCACACTTCCATATTTTCTTCCTGCGAGTCTATATTTATCTCTGCATAAATCTGATGCCTTGTTAAAATCTATCCACTTAGCCCAGACCTGGTGATTAAGGTTTGCTGCTGAACTTCCCCAGAAGTTGTGCTGAGCTGATGAGGTCTATTCTGAATTGCAGTTGTCTCAGGACAGGTGGAGGCTACACCTGAGGAGAGCCACTGCCTGCAGAGGATCACCAGGCTGTGAAGGAAGAGTTTGGACTTGGGCTTGGACTAACAAGGCTGGATCAGAAATGGATCTTTTTGGTTTGGTAATTGAGCAATTGACTAGGTCAGTGCAGAAACTTTGGAGGGTTTAAACAAAAACCTCCCTTGTCCCAAAACTTTCAATGTTTCATTTTAAGGCTAAATGAAAGACATAAACTGTCAATATTTACTTAAATATCCATATTCTTCATGCCTTTTTTCCCATTCATTTTTTTTCTGTTCCAACACAGTGACCCTAGGAAGTGTTAGTCATTTTTGGTATTTGAAGCTTCTGGTGCAGTGATAGCTTTCCTATAATTAGATCAGTGCTAAGGCTGGAAGGGACCATCGAGGAGATTTTGTTCTCAGCTTAAAAGTCACCCTTCCCTCTGCTGCTGAGTGGTTTCCAGAGGCAGGGCAGAGATTGCCCTGACAGAGGTTTATCTGTGTCCTTATCAGTATTGTCCTAGTGCTGCTCCGTCAGTGAGCTGTACTTGCAGCCCCAGCACCCTGGGCCAGCTCCCAGATCAGCAGGCAGGCCAGGGAGGAGCTGGGGAAGCAGGTGTGAAAAGCCAAGGTGATTTTCTAGGGGCCAGAAGGCCTCTGACGTGTGGCAGGAATGCGGCTGGAGGCAGAAGGGCCGAGGCTGGAGGGCAGAAGGGCTGAGGCTGGAGGGCAGAAGGCCCGAGGCTGGCGGGCAGAAGGCCCGAGGCTGTCGGCAGAAGGCCTGAGGCTGTCGGCAGAAGGGCTGAGGCTGGAGGGCAGAAGGGCTGAGGCTGGAGGGCAGAAGGGCCAAGGCTGTCAGCAGAAGGCCTGAGGCTGGCAGTGGGGTCCAAAGCTGCGCTGGGCCACCCTCCCTCCTCCGCCACAGCGCTGGGAGCAGGAACCTCCCCAGGACGGTGGGTGGCTGTGGGGGGCAAAATCCCAGACCAAGTGGCAGCCACAAGGCCACACTGTGACTTCCCTGCACCCAGTGACTCTTTGCCAAAGCAGAATTCCCAATTTCTGCAATCCTAGTTGAGCATCCTGCGTCCTATATTCAACTATATAGATACATTGCCACTTCATATGGAGATATTGATATATATAATGGTGATAATAATGCTGAAATGCTCTCCTACACAGCACAGCTCAGGTACAGGTCTTGCTGGAATTTCTGCATCTTCTTGATAGTTATATTTGTGCTTAATAGAGTTCCCATTTCTGACTGCAGTAACAATCCCAGGCTTTATCAGAGTGTTATCTCAGGCAGTTGGGAAAATGAGTGGAAGTTACCTCGAGATAACTCAGATAATGAACCCACTTTTTGAGTTAAGCAGGTCTCACTGACAGTACTCCTATATCCCAAGTTTCTTGCCCTGTCTCCCTAAATGTTCTCTGTTAATGAGGAAAACGTATTAATGATTATCTGCATTTTTCCCTCATGAGTTTCTAATTCAGCTAACATAAAAGAAAAATAAATTGCATGGGATAATATAATCAATAGCAAGGAATAACTTACGAGACGATGTGATAAATAATAAATAATTGCAATGTTAAATAATTCCATTAGGGCAATCAAACACCCTGCCTCAGAGCCAGCATCGATCTGGGGCAGCTGCCACTGCACAGAGCTGAGGACTGACCACAGCCAGCGTCTGAGGGGAGGAGGAGCAGAGCCCGGGAGTGAATCTGAGGAAGCTCACCCTGTGCTGCAGAGCATTGCCCTTCTCTGGTCAGGTAATGACGGTGGGGCACAGCGTGAGGGGTGAGAGGAGCACTCACCGCAGCTCGGCCCGCACCCCCCTTCCCTTCCAGCTCCTCTGAGTCACAATTAGATTTCCTACCCTTTAGCTGCAACTTGTTGGCAGATGGTTTTGGCTGAATTTAGACAGGCACAGATGCCTTCATGCTTACTGTCTTTGCAAACAGGAAAAAAAAACACAGAAAAAAAATAACCACACTTAAACTCCTTGTTCCTCTCCTTCACCCTCTGTGCTGTCCGTGCCTGAGAACTCCACCTGCCCCAAAAACGAGGGATAGTGCCAAAGAGACACTTTGCACTGGCAGGTAATAATACCTGACGTGTATTTTTGTATTGTTTTATCTGCAGAAGGAGATTATAGATCATTTGCAAGTCTCATCTAGTGTGGAGCACATTTAGAAATTGAGCCAAAGCAAGTAAATCCTTCCCGTGAGTCTATCGCACGTCTGATCATCTTCTCTAGGCGAGCTGCTGCTCTGCCTTTCATTCTTTACTGATTTTCTATCATTTTATTCTTCTGAACTCTTAATGTGTATCTCAATGAAGAGAGAGAAAGGTCATTAGCGTTTGGATAACATGGAGAGAAGCAAATTACCAGTTTCTACAGCCTGTGTGCTCCACAGAATACTCACACACACTTCTGCGGCCAGTGCTGCTGTAAACTGTGCCACAATTAAAGCAGATCAAGTGATAAAATCATAGATATTTTAACATAATCCTCAGTCTTCTGCGGAAGGGATAAACAGAGGGTTTAAGATTCAGTAGCTCCCTCAGAAAGGGGTAGAGACTATAAATCAAACCCAAATGCTGAGGAATGAAATGTGTTTGAATTCTGCCTCTCCAGGCTGATGGAAATCAGTCCTCTCACCTTCCAGGCCATACAGGAGCCACTTCCCAGCCTGTGTGCTCATCATGTGATGGTTTTCTGTGGTAAGGAGAGCTCCAGGCACATCCTGCAGCAGACTGATGGTTGTATGTGACAGGCTGCTGCATCACTTGGGGTTTCAGCAGGGACAACTGCTCTTCATCTGAAGCTGGCACTCTAACCCTCCTGATCAGAGAGCAGCAGAGGTGTTTTGGTACCTGCCTCTAACAGCCCGTGGATCGAGTGTCTCCTCTGCTCCTCCTGCCAACAGCTCTGCAGGGTCTCCCAGCATCTGCACACTCTATTTATTCTCCTCTTCCACATCATCCCAGAAAGGACTCTGCACGCTATTTATTCTCCTCTTCCACATCATCCCAGAAGGTTTTCCAGGACAATATTTTTGATGGCCACTTGCTGGCAGACAACTAGCATTTCACCTGTGATGGGCATTAAAAAACACATACATATTTTATGAGGTATCTTTAAAAGTCTTTTGCTGGTAATTATTTATGAAGAAGACATGCTGCTTACAGAGGTATCCTCCTGAAAGGAGCGAGAGCAGGGATACTGGGGGGGAAAGCAGGAAGTCTGGTTACTTTACTAAGTACTCATAAAATGAACAACAGGTTTGGGAAAAAAATGTGGATCAATGGATATTTTGAAATTATTTCTACTTTTTGATATCAAATGCCTCCTCCTTATGGCCTCACTGCACTCTACAGTATGTTAGGACATCTGGTGGCCATTAACACAGAGCAGATCCCAAAGTTTTGCTTGAATAGGCTTTTTACAACTGGCATTACCTGGTGCTCACCATTGGCTGCTGTAGTTGGATCTGTGAGCAGCAGGAACTGGAGTGGCTCTAGTGCACACAGAGGCATATAAAGAGGCATATAAAGAGGCTTTTAAAATAAACATCTTTTTCCTCTGTTAGGCACCAAAATTATAATTTCTTCTTTATGAGGGTCAGCCTTTGGACAACCTTTTGGCTTTTATGGGAGAATTTTTCCAGGAGAAATGGAAGATGCTCATGCACAGATGTTGTTGCTAGGAAGGTCTATCAGACAGATGCATCTTTTTTCTCTAGGAAATATGCTAAGTGTAAGAATTCTCTTGCCTGATGTTGACTTCTCCTTCTGCCTACCATGCCACTTGCTGTGTTTTGCTGCTGCTTATTCCCCTTTCTTTGTGCAACATCCATTCCTGCAAGGAGTGAAATTCCAAGAGGACAGTCAGTAATACTGGAATTTAGGCATTTCAGTTCAGTTAGTGCTTGTGTTATGCTTCCCATCCCTCCCATTCTGCTTTGAAGACAGACAGAATGTGCAGGATTTCTGTTGGTGAGGAAGAACCTGCTGTCAGGGTGCAGGAGGTGGTTCCTGGGACATTCCAGGTAGGAACATTCTTTCTTCTGAGTGATTTACCTCTAAGGGCCAGCCTGTGCTCCCCTGTAGGTACTTTACCCAGCTGCTCTACTGCATGCCCATTGAACTGACTTTTCTCATTAATCTTCCATTGCCTTTGGAAAACCAAATCTCTTATTGCAAATACTGGCGTGGAAGATTACTGAGGAGATTCATGGAAACTCAGTGACCAGCCTTTACCAAACCACAGGTGATAAACACTCGACCATAATCTGAATAGATTTGTTTCTATCTTCTTGCTAATTTTAGTTTTAATTGTGCATACTAAATTCAGAATTCAAGAAATACCAAGGAAAGAAGATATTCTTGGAAGTGGATGTGGAGCTGGTCAACAATCAGTCAACAAACCCCACCTCTCTAGCCCCAGTTTTTGAAGAGGAAGGAATAAAACGTTTAGAGAAAATATTTATTTTTAAACCTTTTTAGAGGTTTAAAAAGCACAGTGACAGTTTGTTCTATCTTTTTTGTGGTCAATAAGTAAAACCCAGTGGTAATATTTGTTAGAGGAGAAGCTTTCATGCTGCCTTTTGCCACTCTGCAACTTCTGAATACAGCCTGAGTTCTGAAGGAAAAAAAACAAACAAAACAAAACCAAACCCCAGCAGCCCTGCAACCCCAAAGGAAATGATGCAGAGCTTTTTTCTGCCACTCGGTGACTTTTGCTTAACCATTGGAAAAAGTTTAGAAAACTGGCAAGGAGGTAAAAGCAAGAAAGCAAAAAAGGGAAGCCTCTAAACACCCTCCCTGGGTACCACTGATTTACTGCAGTTGGACACAGAAGGGAGATCAGGGAATACTGTCAGCATTTCTCTCCATTTTACTCTGTTTTTTTCAGGCAGATGTAGCTGTAAATCTCCACAGATTTGGATCAAGGTGCTTTAAAGTGGATGATAATTGGAGTAGAATGCAGCCAGGCAGTGGAGATGCAGAGAGCATCCTGCGCAGTGCTGGTCGTGTTCCAGGGGAGGTCATTCCTGTGGGTAACATCAGGACTATTTCTGAGTGTTTTCCTTTCAAGTCTCTTCCCTGAATCCATCACACCGTGGTGATTTTTATCCAGCTTTCCCAGTGGGTTCTTGGTAACTGGAATGTTTTAATCTCCCGAGATGCCATTTTCCACAGAGTTAATGCTGTTGGCTGCTGGAAGTGTCTGAAAACACCAGAATGTCCCTCACATGGTGAGCTTGGTGCACTCAGAAAGTGTTAGATGTTTTTACACTCTTCACCTCAATACTCATAAAATTGCTAAGAAGAAGGTGGTTTTTATCATTAATTAAGTAATGTGTTTTTGGAGGGGACACTCAAAGTGAGCCAAGGATACTGTCCATGTTGCAAAAACAAATGCCTGCGAGGTAGGAAGTGTTGAAATGAAATCCATCTACCTGAGCTTCACTTAGCCTGGACTCTGAAGAGCATTTAAATCTTCCCACAGTTGCCTTGCCTCATTCAGTGGCCAGCAACAGAAGACATGAGAGCAGGTCTGTAGCACAGTCATCACTGAGACAGTCACAGAGTCATGGACATGCTCTTGTTGGCAGAGACCTGGCAGCTCCTGCAGTCCAACCATCCCAGCCCTGCCTGGGCACCACTGCCCATGACCCTCAGCACCACTGAGGTATATCAGTTTGTATATTGATCTTCATTAGGGATAACTGGGAGTTTTTTCCCTCTAAAAAAGCCTTGCAGTCTGGTGTGTAGGATACTCCTGAGTAAGCAGTGTGTGCTCAGAGGGCTGAGGAGACATCCCACCCTGTCCTGGCCGTGTGCCCCTGGCTGTGCACCCACCAGCACAGTACAGCTGCCTCGCTCACCCCTTCCCAGGGATCTCCTCAGCAAAACTGCACTTGTTGGAAATTTGCGAATAACTTAAGGGGAGCTGGAATCTAATTTCCAACCAGTTTGTTATTCTCAGATAAGCTGTTCCCTCTGTCCCTGTCCTGCTGACGCGGGTACCTCGCGTACAGCCTGTAACAGCATCGTGTGGCCCGTGGCTTCAGTGCCTGATGTACAGACATTCTTCCTCTTCTCTTGGGACATGTGTCCCATTTTGGTTTCACACCTTTGCTCTTTCACACCTTTTATAATTTCACACCTTTGGTCCTCTCTGTGTTCTTTTGCCTCCCTTTGTTCCTCGGCTTCATCAGCTGCTTCGATCCAGCAGCACGGGGAGAAGGGCACTGGGAAAGCAATGTGTCTGTGGTATCCAACACCTCCTATTGTTTGAGTTGTAATGGCTTTTTGTGCTCTGTGAAACTTGCAGTATTTGTCACTTGGGTTATTTTTTGGGTTGTTAATGTAGTTTTGTATTTCTGCTTTTGTGTTGCAGAATAAATTCCTCTGGACAAGTCTTTTCCAGTTGATGGTGTGAAAGCCATGACAAGGTCAGTGCCTGCACAGGATTTTATTCCTTTCCTTGTGACCCCCAAGCTGTCAGTTTCCCTCAGATGGAGCTATGTCTGCTTGCTCATTACAGACTTTTCCATGAGCAGGGCTCTCTTTCATCACTGTGACACCAGTCCCAGCCTACCAGTGGAAGCACAGTGCTAAGTGACCAAATTAATTGCTTCACATCACGGTGCAAATATTGGAGACTGGTTTCTTGGCAGAAGAGAAAGCAGGGCTTGAAGGGTGAGAGGCCCATCGTTGAGTTGTTATAACAAGCAGTGTAATCTGAATTTGTTGCTGTTTTTGCAAGGTGTTGTTTCAGAAAGGCCTTGAGCAAAGTATATACACAACAAAACTATATACATAGCTTTAAGAGTACTGAACATGCTGAATAATAGGTGATTTATTCTGAAACCTCATCTAATCTGCATGTTTTTACATTAGGTCATCAGCTGTAAGTGCTAAAACCTAAATATCTGTGTAACAAGCAAGGAAAGGCAGAGTGTGGCTGATGACCTCTGAGCTCTGACCCATCCACGGGAGGCACAGAAGACAGCGAAGGGAAAATGCTGCAGCAGAGGAGTAAGGACAGAAAAGAGGGAAGGTAGAGATCAGACATCAGAAATACTGCACAAAAGGTACTGGTCACTGAGCAGGGTTTTGTACACACACCCTTGTGTCCTTCACAGCCATGTCTCTGGGGAAAGCAGTTGGGTTGTCTCTTACTAAATTGGCTTATCTAATTAGAAACAACGGGCCAGATAGATTAGCCCTTCTAAAAACAAGGCAAAGAGAAGAGGATCATTTTTCCTCATTAAAATCCTCTGCATTTCTCTCGAGGAGCAGTAGACCTCCCATGACTGCATTGCAGGAATGTGTTTGTCTTGTGCACTGCTGCTGGTCTATTGCAAATCTACTGGTCTGCATGGAAGCTTAGAAAGATCTGCAGCCAGTCTGCACTTGCACCCCAGCTGGTAAGGACCAGCACCAGCACCTGGAGGAGAGGTGATGCTGGTGTTAGTTAGGGTGCTGTGTTACAGCTCTTTCATTTCACCCTGTGAGTCCCATCTCCTTTTCCTGACTGCCCCTCTCTGCTGGGGGGGAGGGTGGGTGGCAGAGCAGCTGCTGTGGTTGTGCCCAGGTGCTGGCACAGTGTAGCCACCAGCAGAGTAGCCAGGAGTGCAGCCCTGGGCCTTTCCCCTGCACAGGGCCCATGACCTGTGGAAGGTGGAGGATATGGGCACCCCTCTGGCAAGCTGGCACAAGGAAGGGGAGAGAAGCTGTTATTTCACCTCAGGTGGGACATTTGGGTTGCTAAGCCCTGTCTGATATCTAGAGCAGTTGAGTAAGTTTTGGTAAATCAATACATTCCAAACTTTTCTTCTGGATTTGTGTTTTCCTAATTAACAACACTTGTAACCCGGTCCTAGTAGCTTTTTGTAGCTGTTTAAAGGTGTGACTTTGTCTCTAAAAATATTCACTGGAAGAAGAGTGCAAAATGTGTGTGAACATCTATTCACATAACTATGCGTGGCAATGTTCTTTGGTGAGCTTAAAACCCTGCTGCAAGTCAGGGAGCCTTGAGCAGAGGCAGCCCTGTGAGTCAGAGCATCAGGCCCTCCACGTGGATGGTGAATTGTGAATAAAAATCATCATTCAAAGAAGGGAACAGTTCTCTCCTGAGCAAGCTGCAGGCTGGTATGTTTGCAGAAACCACTCACTGAAGAACTTTAAATAACAGCTAATTTGGGATCAGGGAAGGATGCTAAGGCATATAAAACTGTTTTTTTCCTGGCTGTAATTAGCGTGCTCGGCTTTATTAAGTGAAGCTTATATGTGCTGCTGGAAAGCCCAAATGCATCCTATTTTCAGGGTACCCTGGAAAATATTGAGAAGGGGTTGAAAAGTGCATCATAAAGAATTGTCCTTGCCACAGGTGGCACAGGAGCCCATGGCTCTTTTACAGCAGGGAAAACAGAACTGACTCCCCCGAGGCAGGGGAATGGCTCTGGTGACTGATGTGCAGGGGAGGGATGGGGACAGGGAGTTCAGATCCCATCAGGGGGCTGTGGTGGGCTCTGTCCCCATGGGAGGGTCCCCAGCTGCAGGCCCAGCTCTGCCCTGTGGCACCAGCTGAGCCAGTGATGCTGGGGGCAGGTGAGGGCAGGGAGGTGAAACCCCAGCAGCTATTCCAGATGGCATCTCCAGCTCCTGGGGCAGTCTCCCCAGCTGAGAGGAACAAGAGGCCTGGCTGGGTCTCCCAGACCTGCCTGCATTTAAACAGGCTCAGCTGCATCTGCTTAAAAAAGAACACAAAAAGCCTTGGATGGAGCCTTGATCACAGTGTGGCAGGGCAGGAGGAAGGCTGTGGCTTTAAATAAGTGGGCAGTGATATTTGTCATGAAAATGAACAGGTCGGTTCTTACAGTGGGGCTGAAAGCATTTAGAATTTCACTACATTGATGTAGTGAAAACTAATCCTTATCTAAAATAATATAGAAAGACCAATTAGTGTAGATCTACCTAAGGGGAATTTTTATCATATAAAAAAATAAAATACCAAGAGGCAATATGTAGAGGAGGGAATATCTGTAAATGTAGCTGTGTTAGAAACCTAGAAATGAAGCAGTGTAACAAACACCACAGTCCTTTCCAATCGGAGTGTCCTCCGTTTGACCAGTGTCAACAACACCCTCTGGAAAATGCTTTGTGTGAACAGTGGGTTTCCTTGGATGCGTGTGTGTGTGTGTGTGTGTGTGTGTGTGTGTGAGTGGATGTTACAGCTTTATTTCAGTTCCTGAGGTGTGGACACAGGGCAGTTTGGATGCTCTCCCAGTTAGCTTTAGGATGAACTTCAGAGCAGTTAACTGGGTAAAACTGCCTCGTTATAGTGGTCATGAGTGGTTCAGGTCATCAGATTTCTCTCCTTCCTTCTCCTCTTGTAAGACTGAGCAAATATGAGAGGTTTGAAAATAGATAAACATTTACATTTACCAGTAATTGAGGCATCTAAGATTCCACTTTTGTTTTGATGGCAAGGAATTCACCCGACAGCAAACACTTGTATTGAACTACTGGCCACAATAAAGTGATATGATATTTTCCAGTGTAGCTTCCACCTGCTGTGCTGTCATCTCATCCCAGAAGGTCCCCAGGCAAGCAGCAGCAGCAGCCTGTGAGTCAGAAGCATGAGCTGGTGCTGGGCAGTGGAGTGTGGTGGCTCAGGGAGCAGCAGAGGAACCTGAGTCTCCTGTGCTGCCTCTGCCTTTCCCTGGGACATGGAGCACCCCAGCAGTAGGGAGACAGGGGTGGCTTTCTTGTCTCCTTGACTTTTGGGAGCTGTAAATCCAACAAGTAGATGTAGAAAAGCCCTGGAGTCGAACTGAAGGTCCCACCCAAGGACATCCACCCGAGATGCAGAGCCCTGGCCACGCTGCCCAGCTTGGCACACACTCCCACCTGATGCCTAAGCACAACAGCAGAGCATGAGCCCCTCACTGAAAACTCTGCTGGGAAGTAATTGTTTTAGTGAGAAGCTGTGATTCCTTTTGGATGGGGGACTGCTGTGCCCTCCTCTGGTTCCATCCCTGCCTGCTGCAGGAAGTTCTCCAGGGGTCAGAAGCACTGTGTGCCCACACAGCTGTGCCAACACAATTGGGAGCAGCTGCCCGGACTGTGGGGAGGCACCTGGGTGGTGGGAGGGGACCGGGCTGCACCACATGAGGAAGAGGGTGAAGAGGGGGGGATGGGGT
>JANHGL010001984.1:44387-55055 GCA_024611195.1 Ceyx melanurus
TGGCTGCCCCAGCCCTGGCACCATCCCAGGGGAGGTTGGTGCTCTGAGCACCCTGCTCTGGCTGCAGATGGCCCTGCAGGGGTGTGGGCTGGGTGACCTTCCAAGGTCCCTTCCCACCCAACCCAGGTTGAGATCCCATAGCACAGAGCCAGGAGGAGGCAGCAGCTGGTGTGTGATCTGACATCTGTGGTGGCTCCTTGGCTGGAAGGTTTCACTGTCCAAACAGAAATGGAGATCCCTGGGCACTGCCCAGGGGTACCTGGCAAGCTGTGGGGGAGACAGCTCTGGTCAGGGTCAGAAGCTGTAGCACTGTACCCAGAGGAGGCCGCAGGGCATGATGCATGATCTCTGACTTTGGAACGTGCTCAGATGCTCACTGTTTGTTTCTTCACAATGAAAATTGGGTGATTTAAATCATTTTACACATGTGCACATCCCTTCCCATGGCCTTGTTCCCTGTTTGTTCCCAGCACTGAAGAGGTGTTTGCAGCAAAGCTGTGGTGAACAGTTTATCCTGATACCCTGCAAAGAGAAGTGTAGCCTCAAAGCAGCAATTCAGGAATGGTTCTGCTCTGCAGTGCCACAACGTCTTTATTTAAACCAGCAAAACTCAGCTTGAACTTTTAATGTTTAACTGCACTGTGCAATCTCCCTTATTTTCAAGGCTTTTATTTTCCCATGTGTGTGTGTAAGTGGAGGCACATAGTTGTTATGGTTGTTGGGTTGGTTGTTTTGGTTTCTGTTATAATTGGGATTTTAAAATTTATTTTATTGGCAGTCAGTGGCAATCCAAGAACTACTTGTAGCATAGTGACCTAAAGCATACCAGGACTCCTACCATCCACTGCAAGGATTTTCTCTGTGGAAAGCAGAGGATGAAAGTTTACTCATGAAGAAGTATTGCCTCCTCCTCCTTCCCCCTACACACACTTCTCTTCTGGTAAGTGTATATTTAAAAAATATTTGTGTGTGATAGTAGTGTAGTGCATTTGCATATAGGATATAACTGTGTTTGCACACTGGCAGCATTGTTGGAATGACACAGGTGCCTTTACTGGCTGGTTGCAGCATCTTGCAGATCACTGAGCATCTCATGGTACCCTGCTACAGCACTGGGCCCTTCCAGCCAGGGTGGTGTTCCACCAGCAGGGCACTGGTGGGAGCTGGGGGAAGCAGCTGTTGTTCCACACACAGATTTTTAGTGTCTGCAGAGAGCTGGGTGAATTTTTAAGAGATGCAGTGCAAACAGCAGAGGCTAAACCCAGGCTGATGGGGTTGCTGTGGCTGGTGTGTGAAGGCAGCATGACAGAAACTGTTTCTGCTGGAAGCAGAAGGGATTTGACTCCCCCAGAGCAGTTTGACATCTGTGTTAGGTGGATCCATCCAGCTGCTGCTGCTGCAGGTGGGTGTTTCTGAGCAGAGCCTGGCACCAGCTGCTTTCCTCTGGCCGACCTTGGCCCGGTCACACTGGTGTCTGGATGCCAAGGTGCCAGTGCTGGTGCTCCTCAACAGGGCAGCATCTGCCTGCACAGGTGAGGTAACAAGGAGGCATCTGCCAGGAGGAGCAGTGCCCAGGGCACCTCTCCACTGGCTTAGCACAGAAGGTTCTGCTCAGCAGCAGTCAGCCCTCACTGGTGCCAAGTTCTCTTGCTTCCCAGACCCCTCTGACAGTAGCTGGAAACCTGCTTGTGCAGAGTTGATTCAAAGGCAGTTTCCCCAGTTGCCAAGGATCAGGTCTCCATGGTAATGTCCTTAGGCTGTTGAGGTGGATCACACGGGGCTGACCTGAGAGGTCAGGATCCCTTTTTCTTCTCAAGGCTGTAGCAGAGAAGTGTCTATTATGTTGGGCTTCACAGTGATGCTGTAAAGAGCTGAGGGCACAAAATCATCACAAGATAGAAGTCTTGTCGAGTCTCTTTGCATGTAGCTTGTTATTTCTGAGATTTGCTGTCAAAAAATGCACTTAAGGTACTCTGTAAACATGGTGTTTGCACTTGAAAATTAGTGTCTGTATGATATCTGTAATTTCTGTGTCCAGTCTAGCAGAAATGATGCAGTGTTCTCATTCTGACAGCACTGATGCCACTTGTTAGCTTGATGGGGGGTTATTTGCACTACCTGTCTCAGACTGTCAGGTTTTCAGGTGCAGCAGTGCTGAGCAGGGGAGCTGGGTCTCAGAGTCCTTGGGGCTGTGTGTGCTCCAGGAGAGGGCTGGAGGAGGCTCAGTGGGAAGGTGCTTTTTACCAACCATGACCATGTTCAAACACCATTGGAGGAAAAGACTTTGAGAGCCTCAGCAGAGGGGCACAGCTCTGGAGAGCAGAAGCAGCACAAGTGTGGGGATACTGTGATTAATTGTGTGTGCACAGAGCACACTAGGGGGAAGAGGGTGTGTGGTGCTGGCAGCAATACCAGAAACCCTCCTAAATATCAATGTTACTAGTGGTCACGTCTCAGGAGGTGTTTCTGATGGAGTATCTCTCTCTCTTCAGCACCAATATTCTTTTGAATACAAATGGTGGCAACTGAGCCTACTTTGAGTAGGTTGCATTGCAACAGAAATGGCATTAAATCTTAAATGCACCAGCTGATACAGGAAGGGAGGATATTAAAGATGAGTTTGCCAATGGGGCAAGTTCCTTAGAAAGAAGAGATGAGTTTGCTTCCCAAAAAATGCTGGTGTGATGCAAACTGCCATTGCACAGCCACTGACTCTCACAGGGATGAAAGTGGCAGCACTGTGCCTGCTGAGTTAAAAATAAAACTGGTGTGAGTGTGGAGGGAAGGAGAGGGAAAGGAGAGATTTCCCAAAATAGGGTGTGCACAGCATTTCCATTTTCTCTTGGAGGTGTTGTGGGTTATGTTGGTATCAGAAAGATTTCAACCTTCTAAACTTACCCGTGCTGCTTGTCCCCAGGCTGGCTGTGTGTGGGGATGCTGCCTGTGGCCACATCCTGCTGTGACACACCGGAACTGAGCTCCTGGGAGGTGCTGTTGCTGAGCAGTGAAAGCAGAGATGCCTGTAACAGGGCACAGCACCCTTTACAGCTGGGACAGGAGATGCTTTCTGTGGAATTCAGGTAGAAGAGCAGCCCAGGCAGCAGTGGGCAAGTAGAACTTAGGCAAAGCAAATGCTGATGAATTAATTGTTACTGTTGTAAACAGGGAGCTTGCCCATGTGAGAGCTGTGACCCCTCAGAACCCAGAAGGTAGCTTAAAAATTCAAGTATTCTCAATGTGACAACTTATTTCTGAAGCTGTGTCTGGCTCAGGTGGGAAACAGTGATATGTGTCCTTGCACTCTGGAGGTGATACCAGCTTGGCTCTCCTCTGCTGTACAATCAGCTTTGCCACACTCACTGCTCCAGTCCCTGAGCTAAACAAACAGGAAAAAAGAAGATAAATAAATCCAGAAAGAACGCCAGAGCAGGTGGACATCCATATTTATTTGACAGACTTGAATGCTGGGGATTCTGTGCCTGTTGGAATGAAAGTTGTTAGGGCATCTCACCTGCCTGTTAGCTGTGCTCTCTGGAAGCTGCCAAGTGACAGCTGATGAAACAGGGTGAGTCTGAGTGAAGAAGAGGTCTCATCCCACAGCAGCCCAGAAGCAGGAGGGAGGCCAGTGAGCAAGTGCAGTGCGACATGAGCTGGGCAGTCTGGGGACACTGGTGGGGACACTGGTGGGCAGTGCACAGCAGTGGGGTGGGGGCTGAGTGCCCACAGTGCCAGGGCACCAGGGCTGCTGGGCAAACCCACTCAAGAGGAGGGCTGGGCACTGGGGAAAGCAATCTGCTCTTCAGGGAAGAGGAGGAGGAGGACTACTCGAGGAAGCATGGTCAGGGAGGGAAACTGCAGCATGTTCTGGGTAAAATCAGGGTTTGCTTTGATTAAGGAGGGACTGGCTAGTAACTGACTTTGTGTTTTGGAGAGTTTCCAAAAAGAACAGGCAGTTTCCCTGAGCTTTTGTAAAGAAACCTCACTGGTGATGTTCCAGGTGCTGTTTGTTACCTCCAGTGTCCCTGCACAAGCTCTGTACCCTGCATGTGAACCTGTGTTGCCCTGGCCTGTCCTTTTGCATGGCTCGTCCCAGGGCTTTCCTCTGCAACCCTTCCCTGGAAGCCCCTCTCAGCTGGGCCTCTTGGCTCTGCTCTGTGTGAGGGTGAAGCTGCTTCAGGGAGCACAGGGCTGGCAGTAGAGTTGTGTATGAAACTGCTGTAGAATCCCCATTTCAGCTCCTTTAGCACTCAGCAGGACTGAGCCCTGAGCCCTCTTCAGGAGTGCTGCACGCCCTGCTTTGGGGAAATGCTTGAAGAACAGAGTGGTAACAGGATTTGTTTCTAGCCCTGTTGTGTGTAGTTTTGGTGTTTTAATGTATAAAAGCACTATACTTGAAGAACAGAGTGGTAACAGTATTTGTTTCTAGCCCTGTTGTGTGTAGTTTTGGTGTTTTAGTGTATAAAAGTACTATACTGATTAAGATGAAGGCACCAGATTAAAAACCCCATCTTCCATTTAAAAACCACAGCAGAAGTTTCAGGTGTTGTATGAGATTGATGTCTTCTGAAGACAAGAAATGCTGTTGGCAGTTGGAAGGGGTTTCATCGTAGGTGCTGCTCCAAAGTGCAGACAGAATATTGTTATATTACAGTACTCTGTGTCTGGAACGTGCTGCTCTGCTAGTGGGGTAGCAGTTCACTGCTGCAGCATTTGCAGAAGCACTCTAATTCATAAATGTCATTAATAAAAATAACTTCACGATCCCATTTCATTACAGTCGTGTATTAGTCAGTGTGTTGTACAAATGTTAATGGATCTGTCTCTTTGGGCTGCTCACTTAGAGTACCCTGTGAGCACTCAGTGCTCCATGCCACAGCCACGTGCAGTTGGCTGCACAGTCACGTGGCTGCCTTTTTTCTCTTTCATGTGGCTTAATGAATGTGTTGGTGTACATATTGGTACTTGTAAATGTAAAATTTTATCTCCGTGTGAATATTCATGCGTGTTATATTGATATTCCCTTCCTGTAAATAGCTGTGCCAGCAAACCCCTGTTAGATGAATATTTGCAGAAGGGGAACAGATAAAAGAGGCAGTATGTTGGAGGTAAATAATTTAAACATTTGTGGTAATACTCAGACTAAATATTTTTGCAAGCTTTGCCTAGCCTTGTGTAAGAACAGCTTCTCCTGCAGCCCCCTCCTTGCTTCTGGGGGGGTACAGAACCCCTGTTACCCCAAAGTGTGTTGGCAGGTCTGAGCTGTTGCACCCAGCAAAGGCAGCCAGCTCTCCAGGGCACATCAGGCTGTGTGGAAATGCCCAGAAGGGTGACACAGGAGCAGAGGAGGTGAAACAGAAGCCTGTGGAGTTGCTTCTGATAGACTCCCAGAATAGAAATGTCCTCAGGTTGGCACGTTCTGTAACCACAGAACCACAGACTGGTAGGGGTGGGATCTGGAGATGAGTCCAACCCCCTGCCAGAGCAGGGGCACCCAGGGCAGCCCACACAGGGACAGATCCAGGGGGTTGGGATCTCTCCAGTTTGCTGCAGCCTCCCAGTGCAATAAGTGGCTCTGTGGGCAGTGTAATCCAGCCCAAGTGTGAGTGCTCACTGTGTGATCCAAATGGCCATGCCCTTATTGCCCTCTTGCCAGAGCTAGCAAGGGCTTAACAGCTTTTTTCAAATCACCTCTTCAGTAACTTAGATTTTTACCACACTTGATCGTGCTTGAACTTGCAAAGATAGTGTTGAAAAGCTTCACTCTGTTCCTCGATTACAGCTTTCATGAATGATTTGCAGAATGAAGCACAACATCTTTCTCTTTGACCTGGTGACCAGAAGCTGTCCCCCTGTGTTGGCTCCCTCCACCTCAAGCACTGTCTGCCTCCTCCCCTGCATTACTTTCACCTCGTTCCCTCTTTCTGCTCTTTCAGAGGCTTGTGAATAATGTTTCTTTGAACACTCTGCTGGCTTCTGCATCCCTCCTCCTCTGCATTCACCACAGACAGTCTGCCAGCCACGCTCTGATCCCGGTCACAAATCTTCTCCCCTCTGGCTAATCCTGCTCCAGGGATGGCAGGGCTGCTGCTGTGCTGGCTGGCTGCTCCAGCCCTGCTTTCCTTTGGCCAGGGAGGTGGTGTGATAAAAGCACATCATCCAGGTGAAGAATTTCTGTGGTTCTTTTCCTTAGTGTGCAGCTCCAACCTCAACCTCCAACCTCCTGTCAGGAGCTGTCAGAGCCAGAAAGTCTCCCCTGAGCCTCCTTCTCTCCAGGCTCAACAAGCCCAGGTCCCCCAGCTGCTCCTCCCCACACTCCTGCTCCAGACCCTTCCCCAGCTCCATTGCCCTTCTCTGGCCACACTCCAGCCCCTCAGTGTCCTGCTGGGGGTGAGGGGCCCAAAACAGAACAAAGAACCTGGGATTCGAGGTGTGGCCTCTCCAGAGCCAAGAACAGGGGGACAGTCTCTTCCTAAGAAAAGTGCAAAGGAATGGTATAATCCACTCCAGACTGTCTGTCCTCAGAAATAGTAGATATTCTAGGAGGGCGTGTCCCTCACTAAAGCACTTGGCAAGAGGAGACATGAAGACAATACCTTGACATGGTAAATGGAAGGGTTATGTCTGCTGTTAGTGGTGGAAACCAGTGCTGCTTCCCTTTGGAAAAAGCCAGTGAGGGCCACGACTCAGCTCTTCAGGGTTTTCATACAGTAGATGTGAAATATCTGCTTGACCTGTAAATTGAATAACCAAGTCTTTGCAAGTTGCAAACCACCTGTATTTGTCTTGAGGTTTTGAAAGACACCTGGCTCTTACACTGGCAGCCCCACTGAGAACATTATTAATTCCTGAAGCAGGGCTGCAGGTACACACCCTCTCCCACCTTTTCCCCTATCAATATTCATGTGCCATAATCCTGACCAGCCCCTCCAGCTCCTCTGTTGGCATGGGTTTTGACCCGTGGGTCTCGGAGGTGCAGAGATGCAGCGTGGTTGCTTGGCAACATGAACACACAAGTTCATTGGGGGAGGTGATCTTTTTTTTTTAAGGAACATTTTCCTTTTTCTGTTTCTGAGAGCACAGATGACTCAGAGTACGAGGCGTGATCTGGGGTTTCGGAGCCATCAATCTGGGTTTATGGAGGCAGAGTTGTGTTTGGCATGGGGGTGGATGCCAGACTTGACTTTCTCTAACCTCAGAATGGGGTAATTCTGTTTAGATAGTCAAGTGTTTAAGAGTTGGGGTTTTGCCTCAGACAAAAATACTGGGAAGGACTCTTCCTCGTAAGTCTCTTTTTATTATTGTTATAAACTTTCTGTGAAGGCAGAATGCACCATTTCAGCCTGGGCAAACTGTTGCAGAGAGGTGGGAAAGGAGAGTGCTGCCTTCTGCTTGTCTGCACTGGGGAACACAACCCACCAGCTCTCCTGTGGGAACTGCTGCTTGCAAAAGGCATGGTAGATGCCATCTCACCTGCCCTGTAACAGGTGATAGACAAGGGGAAATGGCCTCCAGTTGCACCAGGGGAGGCTTAAGTTGGACATTAGGAGCAATTTCTTCCCCTCCAGGGCTGTCCCAGGCTGTCCCAGGGCAGGGGTGGAGGCCCCATGACCCCTGGATGGGTTTCCAAGCTGTGGTGCTGAGGGATGTGGGTCAGTGGTGCCCTGGCAGTGCAGAACTAACATCTGGAATTGATATCTGAAAGGGCTTTTTCTACTAAAACAGTTCTATGATTGTATGATTCGTGTTCACCCATCTCTGTAGCTGACAGCTTTTCACAAGCATCTTCACCCACTGCATTGCACAAGTCCATGCATATGTGGAGCTCATGGAAGGTTTCAAGCCATGTGAGAGGATGGTAACCAGCAATTAGCTAGGTTCAGACCTGCCAGAGCTTGCCAAAGAGCAGCAGCTTCATCTAGTAAGGTCACCGAGTCTCTGAGCTTCTTGCTGAGCATCAGTTCTGGCAAAGATTCCATTTCAGACCAGGAGTTTCTGATCTGAGCCTTCCTCCTTGTAGAGTTCTTTGTAATTCCTATGATGTATTTAATTATCTTACACTTTTTAAGAGCAGTAATTTTTGAGTTTTTAATTCCCTGTGTAATTCTTCCCTCTGGGTTTAGTTTATCACAGCACCTGTGAAATTTGCTGCTCCGTTGTGACAAGGGACTGGGTAATTCAGGCAGTGTGGGAGGTAAGTGCACCTCAGGTAAGGATAAAGGACACTAAGAGCAGCCAGTGTTTGGAAGATCTAGGTGTGATGAGTCCACACTGTGCTGCCAGCCCTTACCAGAGCTGGTGTGAGGCAGAGGAACTGGGCAGCCTGCAGGCTCAGTTCCAGCCTCAGCTGGTGCTGCAGTGTTCCTCCTCCAGAGCAGGCAGGGCATCCATCAGGCTGTCAGCACATTGTCCTGTGCCATTTATTAATCCACTTTCCATATCCTGCTTTTTCAGTGGGAATTCAGCTGTGGGTGAAGTCGACTTGGAAATGATATTCTGCAAATAAGGTAGCCCAAGAAGAGTTAACCAATAATAAAAACCATGGTCCCTAAACTGGGTATGTGGTGCTGAGTGCTATAGAGAGGACTGTGGCTGGAACTTGGGACTTAAAAATACAGTCTGTGGAACCTGACTGCTTCCTGCTAGGTGATCAGCACAGGCTCTGAGCTCACAGTGACACCAGTCAGTTTATTTAGCTGTCAGTTACAAGGAGAGAATTGGTTGTGGAAACAAACAGGCAGCCTGGGGTGATATCCCGGAGAGGAGTCTGCTTTTGTACAGCACACACTGATCCCCACTAGCAAGCAACAGGAACAAGCCAAGGAATATTTTATTCAAGAACTTTTATTCCCAGTTCCCTGCAGGGCACGGTGCTTGGTGTTGCCACCAGAGGCTGTGGATTATAGTAAAAAGCAAAGTAGATTTGAAAAGGGAACTAGAATTTGTGTCATGCTGCCTTCCTTACATTTGTTTTCGCACAGCAGCCCATCAACACAGCCCAAACCTTCAGTGAGAGAGGCCCGTGACACAGGAATCTTTTCAACTCACTTTCCTTTAAAAATAGAGTGAAGGAGAACGTGTTCTGAAGCACCATCTGATCATCTCCTTGAAAGGGTCAGTGAGGAAATAAAGTTTTGGCAGAAGAGAGGAGTTGCTCAGGTGATAGAGGGGTGGTTGTATTTTTTCATCCTCTGTCACAGGTCACGTAGCACCCGGGGAGGGGAAGCCAAGAGGTGATGAGATCTCTTTATTGCTGGTCTTTCAGCAAGTGGTCCTACTGTGTGGCTGTGGGAATCCCTGATGGAAATCAGGAGAAGATGCACACGTCATGTCAATGCATAGGTCTCAGGCTGGGCTTAGGATGAAGACAGGACTTGCCCAGAAGCTTGAAATCTTCCAGATTGGGTGGGCAGTGATAAGAGGAGTGTATCTTTTAAAGCTGTTTGGGTATAGAGTATATTTTAATAAGCTTGTCTAATTCTGTACTTTAATTTTAGGTTTATTTCTTAATGCCGAAATGTGGGGGAAAAGCCTTTTTAAAACCCTGAGACAGTGGCTTCCATTAACCTTGGCTCTTGGCAGGTACTAAGGAGAGAAGTAAGAAAGAATGTCATTTTCTTGTCCCTCTTGGATTTTGTGACAGCTACATCTTGTTTGCAAAGCCTGCGTCTTTCTCAGTGCTTGTGCTGTTTTCTTTTGTACAAGAAAGTTGCAGGGGGATTGGGTGTGAGGAGGGTGGCTGTTGCTGTGAGGCTGCCTCATTGCTGTGCAGTGAACATAGATCATCAAAAATTTCTCATAAAACAAATATTAAAAAAACAAACAACAAAAGTCAGCATCCATTAATCAGAAAAAGATGAGGGGAAGGAGAGGGGAATCTGACTTTTAAAATAAGGAGAAATAATTTTCTCTGAAGTTAGAGAAAATAAATCAATAAAAGTAATTTTGTGTTATATGTGAAGACTTCACAGTCCTAGCTCTCAACTTTGTCAGTTTTACAGCTTAAATTCATGTAAAGAATTTTAAATTGTGCCCATTTTTGTCTGGTCATTCTCTCTCTTGGATATTTTCTCAAATCTGGCTTTGAAATGCATCATCCAACTACGGATGGTCTTGGTAGCCCATTAGCTGTGACCTCTCTGGACATCACCTGTGTTCAGGAATTAAAGTTGTTTTCTCGGAGCCTACAAAATACTTCTTTCAGAGCACAGTTTTCACTTCCAGACCCTGCCTGAGCATATCTGGAACAGGGGGCTCTCCAGCCCACAGGGAGAGAGGCCAGGTGATGTTTGTCAGGAGATTGCCAAGTGGGGATTTCTGGGGGAAGAGGCAGAAGTTGAGTCTGTGAATGGAAGAGTATTGGAGATCCTGACAGCAAGGTGTATCGTTGCTTAAGAAACCAGGGGATTTAGTCTCTCTTTTTAGATTGCGCTGCTCTCCCTGCCCCGTGCCCGCCAGACGGGGCCTCTCCCCGTAGGCCCGGCCCGAGCAGGACCCGCAGCCCCGGCCTCGCCTGCCCCCGGCTGCTGGCAGCCAGACCGGCGGGGCCGAGCAGAGTAGCGGACTGGCGGCTGCGGCGCTGGAGGCCGGAGCGGGCGCTGGAGGCCGGAGCAGCCTCAGCTCCTCCTCGCGTGGTGGCGGGGAGAGGCGGGATCGCTGCGGGCTCGGCGG
>JANHGL010001984.1:55155-83122 GCA_024611195.1 Ceyx melanurus
GGGATCGCTGCGGGCTCGGCGGGGCTGGCTCCCCGCTGCGGTTCATCAGCTCTGCCCTGCAGCACAGCGCAGTGCCCGGCAGGCTGCTGACGGCATCTCGGGGGGCTCCTCACCGTTCCTGCTGCTCCCTCAGTAAGAGTGCAGCCCGGCCCTGCGGGGTAACTGCAGCTGACCTGCCCCCGGGGCTCAGGGGACGCCGGTGCTTCCAGCACCAAAGTGTGGGAGGAAACCTGACATCAAGCATCCCTAACCAGAGTTGCTGGCACGAGGAGCAAAGGGTAGGGAAAGGAAGAGAAACACCCCGGTGTCAAGTACAAGCCTGCCTGATAAAGTGAGCAAACTCCTGCCCACACCATTTTGCACTTTGTTTACTCCTGGCTTCATTAAAATTGCATGCGGATCCAATGACTAGATTTTGTTAATGGCCCACAGAGGGACAATCACTGCTGAAGCCTGAACGCTGTGATCAATTTTCCCTAATTATTACTTTGTAGCCGTTTCTAATTTGACAGCTCCTGCTGTACAAGGGTTCATTTGTTTTGTTCCATTGTCTTGTATAAGGAAGCATCAGATAAGCATAACAGCAGAGCATTAATAAAGGGGCCCCTAATTTGGAACATGCATTAATCGCGTGTTAAGAGCATATAATGGCCTTCATTAGGGCTCCTGGAAGATTTTTCACTGCAGAATCCCTTCGGTGAGTATAAATCATGGGCTGTGTTGCACATTCTGCAAGGATCAGGAGCAAGATCTAATTCCTTGCAGCCTACGAGTCAAGAACAGAGGGGGCAAAGAGGTTCATTTTCCACCTAGTGTTACAGCTGTCAAAAAGATGGAATACAGATGGATGTATTTCCTCACAATTAAGTTGTTTCTGAATTCCTCAGTGAGCTCGGGAGGGTTCAGTTGTTTTCCCCCAAGCAGCAGCATCAGGGATGGTTGGCTCTGTGAGAAGCCAGGGTAGCTCTCGCTGCAGGGTCAGCCAGTCCAGCCTCTGCTGGAGGAGGGGCTTCAGTTTTCATCTTTTCCATTCCTGAAAGCTGATTTTGGAAGGCTGTTCCAAAACTTGGTTGTGTTGACTTCTGTCACAATTTGTGTCATGGGGAGATCTCATCATCTTGCTCTTCTGCTTCATGTTAGCCCCTTCTTACCAATTTTGAGATACAACTGCTCCCTGTCTGCAGTCTAAAAGTATTTGCAGTGGATTTTGGTTTTGTGCCCCCATCTCTGCCCCTGCAGTGACCATTGTGGGGTTTTTGAGGGTTTTTACCCCACTTTATGATTTTTTTTTTTCCAATTTCAAGCTCCACTTAGCTAAGCTAAACATGGCAGGCTGTTTTGATCTCCTTGGGTAAGAAAGGCTCATTCCTTTCCTGCATTGCAGTCTGTCATTTTTGAGTGGCAATGATTGGGATTATCAATTCCAGAAGGCATTTCCTCAAAGCTTTGTACAGTTGTATTAACACTTCTTTCTCTCCCCTGGAAATACTGTAACACAAATCCTTGGATTTTTAAAGTTTACTTTTGTTGGTTTTGTTTTGTTTTTCACTTGCCATTGCAGCACATTGTAGTGCTAATAATGCTTTGGCTTGTCCAGACATTTTGATCATTTTTAGCTCTCAGCTGATGATGAGTCAGCTTGGAGCAGTCATTTTTGCTGTCTCTTTACCAAGGCATGATTTGTGCTTCAGAATTTAAACTGTTTCTATCTTTCCAAGCCTCATGATCATTCAGTTAGTCCCATAAAATATTCTTATCTTCCTCAGATATTGGCAGTGCCTCAAACTTCACATCACCAGGAAGCCTGCTCACCTCTCAACTGCTTCGTGGTCACCAGCTCCTCAGCTGCTTCAGCCAGCTCCTGTGCTCTCCATGGTGCTCTGCTTCCAGTGCTGCAGTTCTCCTGGACTAGGTATGTTGTGCCTGCTTTCTCCACACCTTCAGTCACCTGCTTCGTGCAGGCAGCAGATCGACCTCATTTAGCCTGTGGCAGGTTCTCCTGTTGCCCCTTTCCTCTCCATTCTGCATTCTCTCTTCACAGTTTGATCTGGAGCCCCGTGTAGCAGAGGTCACACTAATGGGCTTGTGGTTGTCTGAGACACTGCCTGTTCTTGAACACAGCTGCTGAAGTGTTATTCTCAGCTTGCACAGCAATATCCCTTCACATTTTGTCAGTGCCCATTTAGTGAACAAAATCCACCAGCTATCAAGTCCAGCAGCACGTGGGTCCTCCCTTCACCTGAATTTGTTGTTCTATCTGCATCTGAAGTCTTTGTATTTTCCCTACTCAGTCCAGACGTGCCCAGTCCATACTCCAACAGCAGACCTGCAGGACTGCTTGTGCCAGCCTTTTCACAAATAGTGATACACAGCTGGCATGCTGAGTTCTCCAGTCTTGTGACATAAACTGTTGGCACACAGCCCTTAAAAAATACTGTTCCTCATTCAGAAGGTTTTGTTTCTCCACTCTGCCACCAGGGTACCTTCCAGGGGTATTAACACATGTCCTCCTTGGCCCCATGCTACCCCATGACAGCTCTGGCAGTGCAGGTCTCACACCCGTGGAGCTGCAGGGCATCTCCCAGCACTGACAGCCTGTTAGCAGCTCTGGGCATTGGGGTAGAATTGCTAATGATGCTCACTGCCTAAGAAACAGAATCATGGAATAGTTTTTGTTGGAAGAGATTTCTAAGATTAAGTCCAACCATCCCTCAGCCCTGCCAGGGCACCCCTGCCCCATGGCCCTCAGCATCATAGCTTGGAAACCCCTCCAGGGCTCACAGGGACTCCAGCCCTGCCCTGGGCAGCCTGGGACAGCCCTGCAGGGGAAGAAATTGTTCCTCAACTCCAACCTCAGCCTCCCCTGGGGCAACCTGAGGCCTTGAAAGGCAGTGGTCCCCATCCAGTCACTAGCAGTGAAAGCAGGAGGATTTGATCAAGGGCACTGCTCTCCTCTCTGTGCACCTGTAGTCCCAGTATGTTTGAGGGACATGGGACATGAGGGTGCCCTGCTGGTGTTCCTTTCAGCCCTCATCCTGGTTGGTCGGGGTGTGCAGCAGCTCTGCTCCACAGTGGCTGGCCAGGGCTCCCTGCTTAGCTGTGGCAAACCCAGTGGGGCAGCACTTCCCTGGCTGCCTCCATCTTTAAACACGACCCTTTTCCAGGGAACACTCAGCACAGGCTGCTGATAATTGAGAGGAGAAGCAAATCCTAGACCTGATTTTCTGCACTCTGTTTAGATTTCTATCCAGTGTCCTTGGCTCTTGTAGGTACATTATTACCACAAGGTCAAATATACATGTGGACTTTGGGAGAAGTGAAGCAATTTAAGCCATAAATATTCTCAACTCTTTCTTGCCATTTGTTACTTAGAATTTCTCCTGTAAATATAATTTTACTATGTGCATTTGTTTCTTTTTCCTCTATATTTTTAGAACAACTTTCCCCTTCCTACATTCTATGTGGTGCCTTATTTATGTTGTTCTAACTACAGATACTTTTTTTTTCTTCTCCAAAATTCATATGAATGCCACTTAATAACAGGTTTTGTGCCTAGAAAATAATTTCAGCCAACTTGAACACCCTTCCCCCCATTTTCCTTTAGTTTCTGAAGAGCATTCCTGTTTGACAGTGTGGAATTTGTCAGCCACCCATCCACCAAAGCAGGTGCTTTGGGGTGCAAATATGTCTGCGTGTCTGAGTAACCCACTAATGGGAGTGGGTGAGCTCCACATGCCAGTGAGCCCTGGCTCAGGGGCTGGCCTCTCTCAGTCCTTTATTCTGGTGTATGTCCCAGAGAGCTGCTGCCACAGCCCAACAGCTTCAGAGCTGCCTGGAAATCTCAGCTTCCCATCTTCTGGTTACAAGCTCAGGTCTCTGTCCAAAGAATGCTAGTGCTAACAGTTTTTCTGTATTCAAACAGGTAATATTGCATTTTTTAGCTGTTTATTAAAGTCTTGCCAGGCCCAGATCTCCTGCACTACCACAGTGTTCTGCAGTGCTCAGTGATCTTGTTGGATTGGCCTGTTTCCCTCCTTAATTACTGCTGGTCTTAAAAACAGGTATTGCTGTCAATTTGTCTTGATTTCTATAAAGGTCTTCACTTTTGATTAATAACCTGCAGCTTTTTTAAATTGTTATGGCCTCCTGGGCAGTGTTAGTCTGAAAAATAATCTCATGAGAAGCAGAATGGTGGGAGGAAAAGAAATATATTATATAAGCAGCTCGACACCACTATTGTAAGGCCTTCACTTCAGTTTCCAGAAGCAAATGAGAAGGTAAAAAACATCCAATCCAAAGAAACCCATTAAAAAAAAATCCTGGGGGTATTTACACATTTTCACACCTTAAGTTTCCATTTATCATTCTAGAAATGGAAGATGAGAGAATTAACACACAGTTCTGCAGTGAGGGTTTGAGTGGTGTAAGGGGTTGATAGCTGTGCTCAGCAGCTGGGCTATAAAATGCTGCTTGCTGGCATCTTGTATGGGAACATTCCCCTCAAATGGGAGAATGTCTGAGACCTCAGTGTGCTCGGGTGAAATTGGACTCAGAAAATGTGGGTTTTTAGCAGTCACTGTTACAAGTATAAATTATGCTGGAAGAAGGTGCCTGGGAAAGTTGTCCTTTTCTGTCAAAGAGCACTGTGGGTTCCTCCTCATGCTCTGCCTCTGTGCCAGCAGCAGCTTCTGAAGCAGAGCTGTTTTCTTGACTCTCTTCTTCAGCCTCAGCTGAAAAGTTGATTTTTGTTATTGATGAGTAGCAGGAAAAGTTTTGGGGTTTGCTGGTTTTGTTTTTTTTTAAACATAGTTGTGGGTTTTTTATTATTAAAGGATTTTCTCTTCTCCTCTGTGCTCAGGACACAGAGAACAATTAAACACGCCCCTTTTTAAACAATCTTGTATTTACTGCCAGGCTGTTATCATATTGTCTTCTCCCCACATCACTTCTTACCAGCTCTCACTTGTTTTCACTGCCTGGACTAACCTATATGTAGTTCTTTTAATATACTTATTCACTTTCCCACTCAGGAATTAAGTGCTCTCTACACTCTGAACTTTATCATATAATACCAAAAAAAAAAAGTAAATAAATTTTGAATCGAACTGTCAAATTGATTGAGTTCTTGGGGATGAACCTGAACATAGAAGGTTCTACCTCAACATGAGGAGGAGCTTCTTACTGTGAGGGTGACAGAGCCTGGCACAGGGTGCCCAGGGCAAACATGTAAACATTTGAACTGTAAATGGATTGTAAATAAAGATCAATCATGGGAAAAAAAAAGGGTCTGTTTGAATATTCTGGTTTGCACAACCCAGCTCGTTCAGTACCCTGAGACCTCTGCCTGGTTGTGGCTGGCAAACCTTGTTTGAGAGCCTTCTCCTCTCTAGTTTACACAGAGGGGGAAATGGATTCTAGTGAAAGGTTCATTGTAACACAACCAGAGGCTCTTTTCTGTAGGAATCTGTCTTGCTCAGTGATGTGCTGGTTGTTTTCTGCAGCATGACTCAGGCTCTGTAATGAATGAGGCTCTTGGGGTGCAGCCCCTGCTCCATTCATCTGAGGAGATGTAGTGACTGACTGGGAAGAGAAGTGCAGCCTTGTACCTGCTGCTGGTAAAGAACACCCCAGGGACAGCTGAGTTGTCTCCTGACAGTGGTCTCTGGCCATAAAGTCATGTTCACCACAGTCATTTTCTCCTTCTCTCCAGATAACTCACTTGGGATGCCTGGACCTGTGGAGCTGCTGAACCCCTTCATGGGGAGAGGAGAGATGGACACTTCCACTCACAGCCCCTCCCTCCCATGGAACCCAGGGTGACTTTAGGCATAACAGGTAGTTCTCCATTTTAACTCCCATTAAGAGTCAAAGCAGATTTGTCACAATAAAATCTCCTGCTGCATCACAAGTTCACCAGGACCCTCAGTGCAGTTCTGCCAGCAGCCTCTGCTGGACATTTTCATTTGATATTGTCTGTATTGCTTTGCTTTTAAATACAAGTTTGTACATAATGCTTTAATAAGTCCTTATCATTTTAAATTTTAATCAGAGCTGATAGCAGACAAATGCTCAATAACTCTGGAATCACAGAATGGTGACCATAACATTGTGAGACTGCACAGAATAGCTTAGCTCCAGTTGAAAAATATCTGAGCTGGATTTTTTTTTACCAGTTCTGAAATAAAACATCTTCTGATTAAATTCTATTAAAAATCCACATGGCATTTAAAATAAACATTCTTTTGATGCCTGGGAACAAAGTAAGCATTGTAATTTTTCCTCTAGAACTCAGAAAACTTTAAAATCTGGAAAGTAATTTTTGCAGTTTCTGAACCTGTGTGTCCATCAGAGGCAGTGACAAAGAGCTGCTGTCAGAGTGACCATCACCAGCTCCTTGGGCAGCAGGTAAATCAACTGCAAAAATCCAACTCCCCAGTTCCTCTGCTCTCTGTCCCTGAGGGTGACTGAGGGAAGGCAGCAGACTCTGGGGGTGCAGTGACTGATTCCCAGGGACAGCCCTGTGGCAGCAGCTCTCCCAGGATGCACGTGTGGGTTACCTTGGCTGCTGAGGAGTGTGTGCTTGGAAGGGAAAATACTGATTTTAAAATACCAAGTGACAGTTGCCTTGCTTTTTAGAAGAGAAAGAACGCCCGTGGTGGTGAAGGGACTTTCTTCATGAATACACAAATTGCTTCTGTCTGCTTTGAATACTGAACAGCTGAAAACCTCAACAGCTGTAGACATCATGGTCGTGGCTCCCCGTTCACTCTGCAGTTATTCACATGGCACTGCATTCTGCCATGCCACATTTCCCAGCCTGTGAAACTTCCCCTGTCCTTGCAGCATGAGTGGGGAGCAGTGCCAGGGAGAAGTGAGAGCTCTGAGGCTGGAGGGACAGACTCAGGAGCTGTCTGGTAAGTGGGTGTCACAGGGTGTGATGGGCAGGGCTGCAGCACCCAGCACCCCCCGAGGCTGCCTCAGCATCCTGCTCCAGGGGCACAGCAGTGGGTGTGCCAATGCTCAGAGAAGGGCTCTCCTGCTGCCCCAGACAGGCCTGGTCCAAGGCAGGGGAGTGGGTGTGCTCTGAGGGCACCATGTCCCACCCCGTGGGGGAGAGCTGAGCTGAGGCTGTGCCCACCCTGGGGCTCTGTCCTCAGGGGCCAGCTCTGCTCACCACCACCACCACGGGGAGGCTGCAGCACACACTGGCAAAAGAGAATGGGTGTTCTCTTTGAAACTTTCCAAAGTCTCTATTTTCTGCATGGATCTCAGCAACCCACCTGGCTAATTTTAAATGATATTACTTCATTTCCTTGCAAGCTAATAGCAAATTTAGACCTTGAACACTGCTGTCAGTTCCCCACCCTCCACTGCATCCACTGCTCTGTCTTCTCCCCTTTCCTCCCACGTCCTTTCCACCTCCTCCTTTTCCATCTCCTCAGACCTCAATTTCTGTCACCAAATAGGCCTGTGAGCGATTGTTTAAGAGTTTAATATTCACACAACTTCCTCAGTTTGTTATTGTCAGTGTGTCAGCAGATTGGTAGCACCTTCTCCACAACAGGGATCATTAAATGCACATTTATTTTGATTTCCAAAAATACATAACTCTAAAAGTACTTATCTAGTAATGTACAGCTTGGCTGTTTTCTGTGTGTGAACAACAGAATTTCCTCAAAAAATAGGAAGCAGGAACCTTTCAAAATGTTACCAGAATATTTTTCAAAATTCTTAGCAAAAAGTTACTTTTTTGGGGGGGTTGTCTTAAAAAAGTATCTGGAGAAAATAACTGCAGAGTTTTTTTAAACTCAGAAGTTTTTGTAAAGAAAATGAAAAACAAATAAGATTATGTTTTGGGTAAAATTAAATGCCTTTGTTTGAGCAAAACAGTGTTTTATTTTAATTTCTTTCAGCAACCAGACTGCAGGATCAGTTTTCCTCACGGTTCTCCAAAAGATCTTAACCAGAACAGACAACTTAAGAATTGAATTTCCATCTCCTATTATACTAACATAATCAACAAGGATTTATTTTTTCTGTAAGTGGCATTTCTCTCTACTGCAGAAAGCTGCCAACAAGCTCCACTGTTTCCTCTCAGTGGATGCCATCCCTCCAGCAGCATTTGTTTCAGCTCAGGGTGATTCCAGCCATTCCATGGGTATCAGCACTGGGGTTTCAGTCTGGGGCAGTCTGCCCCTCTCCTGTGGGCACTGGATTTCCTCAGCAGTGGCTGACAGTGGCTGGGATGGGACACGTTGGCATTTCCAACCCAGGCATCGTGTTGTGTTTGTTCTACAGTCAGTCAGCTGGCCCCAGTGACTGTAAACAAGGTGATATTCAGGAACAAGATGATGCCACAGGACACAAGGTAAGCCTCATCTGTAACCTTTAACTTCTAACCTTTCTTTCTCAGACAATTTTTCTCTAAACCAGGAAAGAATTACTTTTATGGATTTTTTTAATTGAATAAGAGAAAAGAGATAAATGCTTCTGAAAGATTTATTGATTTATTTTCATTTGTTTTAGGTTTAGGTTTTGTTATATTGGTTTGTTGTTATTCTGTTGGGTTTTTTTAATTCTAAGGACTGCAGAGAAATACAATAAAATGGTAATGTTTTACCCTTCCTACAAAAATAGAACTGCTTGAAAAAATAACAGCAAGTTGAAGAAGAACTACTTACCTTCTGTTATGGGTACTTGGATAGAAGAATTTACAGTAAAAGTTCATGACCAGGATAAAACTGTGTGTGCTGGGCTGGACAGAGGCTGTGATTCTGCTGGGGAAGATGGCTTCAGCACAGTCTGCTGAGAGCTGTGCTGGTTTCTGGCTTGACTTCTGTGGCTGAGCACCCATCTGTGCTCCCTTGCTTCAGAACTGATCCATGAGAAATGCCTTTCAGCTGCCCAGGCTCGATGAAGATGAGACTTAGTTTTACATTTTCTTAGGGTATGGAAGCCAGAACATGCATAGTATGGAAACCATGGCACATTGTACCTGGTTTCATTGGATATAAGTTTTGGATCCTTCTGTTTCCATCAGCTGCAAATTGCCTCCTCTTTTATTGCATTTTTGTTGTAATACACAGTACATATGTTTGGCTGGGTTAGTTTTGGAAATGGGCAACTGGACCAGCTAGGGGTGTCAGCTGATTAATATTCAAGAAATTATAAACCCCACAAAAAAAACCCCAAACCAAAAACCCTAGATTAATCTACAAAGTGTGAAAATCAATGCAGCCTTCCCCTTTGATACTGTGTTGTAATAATAGAGGGTGTATGTGTCATACTGCACAGAACTGGAAGGGAGGTTGGGAAGTGTCTGTTTGACAGATCACAGCTCTCATGTAGGAAGAAAAAGAATGAATGAATGAATGCATGAATGAATGAAAGAATGGATGGATGAATGAATGAACTAATGAATGAAAGAAAAATTAACCTTTCCATGCCTGCTTGTATATACATATTTGCATGCAGATGCATGTATATAAATGTAGCTGAAAGAACATCCCTGCCCTCATAGGTCAAAGGTGTTCTGAAATGTTAATACAGCTGTGGAGAAATTATCTTCATCAAAATGAATCAAAGGAGCAGGAATCTCAGGACAAAGTCTGCCTACCCATGAAGGCCAGGAGCCACTTGGGGTGGCTGGTAAACCTTAGTGCTGACCCCTGCAGAGGGCTGGACACAGCCTCATGCTGGGAGGGATGTATTTCTGCTCCTCTTCACCAGGGTTCTCACCCAAAGGCAAGGTGGTGAGTAGAGCTCAATGACATCATTGTAGTCTGTGCACTTCAGGCTCCTCCTGCTGAGCAGTATGGGGCTGGCAGCTGCTACCCAGGACACCCACCCTGGCACAGCCACCTCCCCTCACAGGGCTCTGCTTTGCTGACCAAAAAAGTCAGCAAACGGGGAAAACAGGATGGAGCCTTGCCTGAGGCACCATATATATTGAAATGAAAGCATCGTGGTGTTTGGTTATTGTGAGAAAGCCATGACTGCAGATGACATACAACTCCAGGAGGTGTTTGTGAGAACATGTGTTCCCCTCACACACAAGAGAGAAAAACTTCTCTAGAAGATTAGATGCAATTCTGAGATATTTTTTTTTCCAGTTGCTTTTTTTCCTCTGGATTATCTGATTACATTTTCCTCCTGAATCCCATGGTCATGTGAGTTATTGTTGCAATGGGTCATGTCAGCAACATCCTTTATTTTAGCTTTTAAAAAAGTCTTGTTACCCTGGCAACTACCACATCACCTCCTTGAAATAACATGCACAATATAGAACTTGATCTTTTGCACTGTGGAATGTTCAAGGGAAAAAGTCCAGTGTTAAGCACTCTTTTTTTTTCTTCTTTTTTTTTTTTTTTTCAAATTTTAATGAGGTTTGAATGATATTTTCACTGGTTTCTCTATCTGCTTTTCCCAAACACTTGCAGACAGCAAACACACGAGTGCAGTGGTGCGTGGGCCCACCCTGCTGACCCCTGGGTAGCAGAGCCTGGTTGGCTCCAGCCAGTGCATCCTGCTACTCCACTTCCCCCCAGTGGCACAGGCACTGGGGCTGTTAAGCTAAAGCAGACACAAAGATGTCAGCAGGGCAGCAGCCATTTATTTTTTTCCATTTTTTGCACTCCAAAATTTTCATTTTAAAAGCACATTGAACAAAATGAAGAAAGCATTTTGTTCCATCGTTGATGACTGTCCCACCCCTGCTCCTGGAGTGTCCCACCCCTGCTCCTGAGTGTCCCATGGTGCAGCTCCTCCCCACTGTCCCAGGTCTTTGCACAATTGTTTGCCCTGAAACCTCATCAATTCCAGCCCCTAGGCTGCCAGTCACACCCCCCAGCACCTCTGCAGCTGTACAAGCCCCCCAGAAATGAACCTCCTGAGCAGACTCTGGTGAGATTTACCAAGAGGGCAAAGATGTGTGTCTCCAGGGGTGTGTAACCCCTTTCTCTCTTCATTGAGTCAGAAGCTGGCAAGAGGATTGGCCAAGCCTGCACCAAGTAACAGTGCCAGTGCTCAGATTCCAGAGGGTGAGTGATGGCTCTGCAAATGTTGGGACAACTGTTTCAGTGATAACTTCTGATTTCTCCCAGAAAAGTGAAAATCCATCAATTTTTCTTTTTCTTTTGAAATGGTTTGTTGATTTTTTTCCCCATCTGAGAGATATTTTTTAATTTCCTCTTGCTTTTACTGAATGATTTTTGCAAAGCCGTGGGATTTGTATTAACAAATTAGCTCTGTTAGTGTTATTTGTGTGTATTGCACACAAGAAAAATGGTCTTGAATCTTTTTCCTCTGACAGGTAACATAACTCTGCTGAATTCAGTGAAGCTACACAGTTGGAGATCCAAGGTAAATGAGGAGAAATCCAGCTGTTTCTGTGAAATTAGAGAACACTGTGGGGGTTTGCTTCTATAGATTTTAATCGTTTTTATTTCTTAGAGAATGGGAAGAAAAATGTGTGTTCATTGCTTCGAGCCTGGGTTTGCTAAACCTGACTCAGGCAATTAAGTGTGCTCTGAACACCAGTGAGACACACACATTTCAGATTGTTCTGGGCTCTGTACAGTTGTGGCAATTGGGTGAAACTCCATACAAAGACTCCAGGCACAGCTCTGGGTTAATTTGTGCTTGGACAAAGTGACTTTTCTACTTGTTTCAAGCAATGAAAGGAGAGAAAAGGCAGCCCTGTGTGGGAGGAGACAGATCACTGACAAAGGAGAACAGCAAAACAAGCCAGGCCACACTCTCCAAAGCTGCTGCCTGCCTGACGTTCCCAACCCAGGAAGTTGGGCTTTTTTTTGTACTAATAAGTGAAAAAAACAGTCTGATGTTCTCCAGGTTTGTCCAGTTTTCTTCTCACTGTTAGAGCCCCACGAGGATCAGCTGAAGTTTCTCTGGTTTCCAATTCCATGAACAGATCTCACATTGACTATTGTAATCCCAAGAGAAGATCATATTCATACCTTTTTTTCTCCCCTAGTCTTTCAAAAATGGAAGTTTTAATTTTGATAAATATATATATAGTTTTCTTTATTCTGTTCTCTTTTTTTCCCAACTGGAAGAAGACATTGTTTTAACTTAAAACTTTTCTAGTCTTCTGGGTGTAGGGGTTATGAAATCACACTGGTGTTTGCAAAATGATATCTTTTAAACACACACTTTTTTTCTGGAGTTGCCTCTTCAGAAGTAAACACCCCACTTCTCTGTTCCAGGTGTCTCCTCCATGTGAGGTACTGACAACATGGGAACAGCACTGGTTGGACTCACTTGGAATACACATTTCACATCATCTGAGAGGTCCTTGCACAAGCCTCAGAGGAAAGCACAGGGCTAGAGTCATGACATACATCATCAGTATTACTGTGCTCACCCTTGTGCATGTAGACAGGACCTGCTGCATCCAGGGAAGGCTGTTCCCAGTGAGCAGTGGAGACCAGGAGGTGAGATGGTGTCCAGCTGTGCTGTGGGAGAAGCTGAGCACTTTGAGTGATCCAGACCTGGGTTTCTAATTTGCCATCTCTCTGCTTCTCTCTTAGGTCTAGTTAATTTTTTAATCTATTGTGCCATTTTCTGGAGTACAGTGAAGAAACTAAACAGTGCCAGAGCCATCGAATCTCTGCAGGTGTGGACACCGTAATGAAGGTAACCTGTTTTAATCAAATTAATAAAATGATGTGCTCATAGAAGAGAGGCATAAGTGTAGAGAGAAAATAGCACAAAGTACTGCATAAAGTGCAGGTTCTCAAAACATACTTCATAGTAACCTTGTTATTTCATAACAACCTTAGAAGCTGCAGTCCGTTTTAATCTGCTGTTTAAAGCAGACTTTATTATAAGTAGAAACAAATTATTTTTCTCATTAACATTACAGATTAGAAAAATAAGACATTGGGATGTTTCCTGCACATTTCTTGCATAAGCTTCAGAAAGAACTATTTTGCCTCTGAAGCAGGAAGAGGTGAAGGAGCCCAGATGCCCATCCTGGCCTGTCTGTCACAGCTGCTGCATTTCCCATGTGCTGTGGACGTGCTGCTTTGCAACCTGGCTGCCCCAGCCCAGCACAAGCACTGCTCAGCTTTTGGGCTTCTCAGTCTCTGCAGAACCACAACTCCCCAGGGAGGAGCTGTGCAGAGCCTGGCCCAGCACGGGGAGCTGGAGTGGCAGAGGTGAGAGGTGCTTAGGCTGATGGGAAAAGGGACAGGTACTGCTGGCAGTGGTGGCACCAGCCCAGCAGCATCAGGACACTGCTGCTCTTGGGTAGCTTTGCTTTTGCTCTGTCAAAGCAAACACAATCAATAAGGTGGGTGTCAAAGATAATCAGAGGTTGCTGCATCTGACTTGGAGGTTCTCCTGCCCACGTAGTGTAAAAGACAATAGGAGCTAAATGACACTGAAATCAAAATAAATGGTCTGGTTCCTATTAAAACAACAGCAAAACCTCTTTGGGCTGCAGTGGTGACAGAGTGATTACAAAGGGAGATGAGCTAGGGAAAACAATGGATTTAGATACTGTATTTGTATGTAATGTTTTCCTCCCTGAGAAATTACAGAAATATTTGGAAGCTTCATTCCAATCGGGTAAATTCATTGGGAATTCCCAGTGATGTAACTAACCACAGTAGATGACCTTCTGGCAACAAGTATTTCTGAAGGGGTCAGACCTGTGCTTTGGGTTGGATGCTTGTAAATGGAATATTTCTTTCCCCTGCCCCAGTGGGAGTCTGGCAGCTCTTCTGGTCCCAGGAGGGTGGAAGGATCTACAGTGAGGAATCACTTGCTTCACAAGTGTGAACACTGATTTTGGCATTTAGCATATAGAGTATTTTTGAAGGAAGAAAGAGCCCATGGAAGCCAAGTTCTGCTTCTCCTAACATGGCCAATAGCACTTTACTTACCAGCTTTTCAAAGTAGAACTCAGTATGAGATCATTGCTAAGAGAAGGAGATCAATTAGCTTATTCTAGCCTAAGGTGAGTGAAATCTCTGTTTTAAGGAAAAAGAAAAAAAGACTGCAAAATTCAAGTGTTATCATATTGATAACATTTCTCATTTGTATTTTTTTCATGTGCACCTTGCTTTTTGTTTAGGAAACTTAAGGAATTTCCTGGGCGGTTATTAATACAATCCTTATGGAGTAGAAAATGTCATTTTTAGATGGCAAACCAAGACATGGGGAATGGAAGTAACTCTTTCAAATCCTAAGTGGCAGCCACTGACAGCTTTGGAGTAAAGATTTTAATAACCCTGCCTCCTCAGCAATCATTAAATAATTGTCTGTCTTTCAGGTGGAGTCCCTGCTCTAGCTGCGGGCGTGAGGCTTGGCTCCCCATGGGATCTGGGGCAGGTGCTTGAAATTCCCAGGACCATTTCCCATCTACCTAGAGGAATTCCATTTTGGGGTGATGAATATAGGCTCTCCCTGAAGAGGAGCCTTGGAGTGGTTGCTTAGGAACCAGACAAAAGGATTCCAGGGAGAAAGAAGATGTAATGGTAATGAATGAAAACATAATCTGTGGCAACGTCTGACTCACATGGGTCACTGGAAGAGGCTTTGTGCCTGTATGGCTGATAAAATTGTATTTTCATTTCTGTCAATTCATTCCTGTCAGATGAGTCTTAACTCCCTTAATTATAATTTAGCTGTAAATTATACCTCTATTCACAAAATCTGGTCAGAGTTTGTACGTATTAGCTGAGGGAACAGGGAATTAACAAATGCTCTCTGAGAAACTCTCTAACAGCTAATGAGAATTGAAGCTTTATTTGCAGCTTTGTTTATGAGCAGCACTTGGGCAGTGCTTGTCTTGGGATCCCTGAGTACAGCCAGGTATGGTAGGTTGAGGTTGATGACAATCTCAGAGTCACATAAATAAACTTTGGGCTTAATTGCTGCTCTGGGCTGTCCATGGCCAGAGGCTTGTGATGCAGCTGCAGTGAACTCCTCAGGGAATGGAGCTCACCCCCCAGAACCAGTCCTGGCATCGTGCCTGCTTTGGAGATCTCCTTACAGAGACCCTCTGCCATGCCAAAGAGGGACACAAAGCTCGTGGCCAAGCTGCCAGTGTGTGGAGGCAGTTGGGAGTATGCCCAAGATTCCAGCACTGCATGGCCAGTGACACTGCCAGGATGCTGCTCTCCACCCTGCCAAAGCAGCTTGGCTTTGAGGCCAGCTCTCCGATTCTTACATGTGACAAAGCCACATGGTTCCACCAGGGTAGGGTCAGCACACTTCACTGCTCCAAGCTGAATGCCCCTTTATATCCCCAGAGCTGTGTGAAGGATCTTGGGGTGTGTTGCTGTGTCTCCTGCAGCAAAGATGCAGACACAGGTAGTGAAACCCTGGTGGAGGTGCTGTGCAGTAGAAGGAAGCAGTTGTTCCTGCTCCTGGCCCTGGACCCAGCTCTCTTGGCCCTCACCAACAGCTTCTGCTCTGAGCCACTGTGCAGTTCAGATTTCTTTTCCCAGCTGTGGATGAGTTTAGAGAGCAGAGGTTTGTTGCCCATGGCGAGCCTGACACTGGGCTCTGTGCACATTTGAGGGAGAACTGGATGTTAATACCATGGCATCCAACAACTTCACATCAGCCAACACTCCAAGACTTTTTTGCAAAAAAACATAATGCATCTAAAGTCAAAAGAAAAATAGATAAAACCCAGTGTTTTGTTTGATTCAGTTTAAAACATTGGTTACAGACCTCAGAATAGTGAGGTCTCATCAAGCTTCAGGTCAAAGGGTTGAGGATCTTTTCAGGATAGAGTGGGTGTGAGATTCAATCTCAAACAGATGCAGTTGTGTGTCCTCAGCTCAGTCTTTCCCTTCTGCAGTTGTTTTCCATGCCAACACCACTGTCTTAGCAAACGTGAGCAGCAGCCAAGCAAACAAATTGATTTGGTGAGATTCCTTTAGTTCTCTTTCTCTGCAACTTTAGGTTGCCCAAATTCTTCAATTCTGGTTTCTTTCTCTCCCCTGGAAGCTGTATATATTTTTATACTAATCTTAGTTTTTATGAATACATCTTTCTCTTCACAGACTCATGTTTTGGTGAAGTACTCTGCCTTCAGATTCACCTCCAGGCTCCTTACCCAGACTACTGGGCAAGCTACAGTTTGAACTTGTGTTACCTGCATCTCTCTGCCTTTTCAGAATCAAGTTTTGTGCATTTATTTGCACAACTGTAAATGCATTCATATAATTTTTCATTCACTCAGATAAATTTCACATGTATACAACCTGTTTAGATTTTGTTATATGTATTTTTCCTAACTCATCATGGTCTTTGTTTGCAAGTTTTGATCTGCTCCCATCAGCCGTGTTCACCTTCCCTCCCCGGCCTGCAAACAAAGCTGCTGTCTCCTGCAGTCTGTGTGTCTCCAGGTCCCTCCTGAGATCACTTCTGTCTTCATCCTCTGACAATCAGTTCCTCTCACCTCCTTTTCTGAGGCTCCTGCTTTCATTAATATTTAATGTTGCCTTTGATCTTAGGGTCTCCTGTCAGCTTGAATAAAGCCAGGCAAAGAAATCCAAGAGTGACTCCTCCCTCAGCGTGTTCCCTGGTGCAGACCTGGCTCTGCTGTGTTTCCTTGCTCCTGTCTGCTTTGTTTTGTTTAATGCTAAGAAGAAAACTGAGGTAATTTCAAACACATAAAGTGAGGAACGCTGGAAAGTCACAAAACAGAATTGCATCTTCACTCCAAAGCCAGGCGATTGCAGAGAAGATCTGTACGTTACTGTGAAACAGCTTTAAGTAAAACCAAAACAAATAAACTCAAATGCAATTATTGGTGACATTTCATTCCCTGTTTAGTTCTGTGTGTCATTTCACTATTCAAGCAGATAAATTTATTCATCTATGCAAAGACACTTATGACACCCAAACAGATGTTTCATGTCTCGCTGTGAAACAGACCAATTTCAGTCAGTAATATGAGAGAGTGGAGACAAATCATATGTCTGGATTCTGTAATTTGCAGAGTTTGGGATGTTACACAGGGCTTCAGGGTGTTCCTGTGCCCCCCCTGCAAGCCCAGAGCAGCCATGAAACTCATGGTGCATCCTTGGAGGAGACCCAGCTCCCCAAAGAGCATCACCAACTAGATGATAGACTTTGGGGTTTTTCTCTTCTTCTGCTATGTGATCAATGTGTTTTGTACAAAATATGTTTAATCTGTGGATTTGCTTTGAGAACTTTGTCTGAAATCTGTACCCACCCAGGAGATAAAAGTTTATAGCATTATTTGTCACACTGTGTGTTTACTACAAACAGTTTAAGATTAAAGGCGTATTTATTGTAAGCACTGGAGCGATGAATTAGATGTTGCATGTTTCATCTGTACTTGTCATGGTGCTGTAGAGCTTGTTAGCAGCCTGGGATATACACTGATTTACAGCTGGGCTCACATTCACTTCTCTATTTCAGGCTCAGGATTTACAATTATCCCATCACCATATTTCAGAGTGGCAGAACATTGACTCCTTACCAAATAAAGAAATTAAAACATAATCCACTTAACGACTTGGTAAGTATCTGAGTAAAAAACAGTGATCATTTGTAAAGGAAAAACTTGTCACATTGTCCTGCTCAGATATTTTCCTTATGAAGCAGGCAGCAAGTTCATTACCTGAACAAACAGCCTGTACAAACAAACATTGCCAAGTACTATCATTTTTGTCTGCTTGCAAGTTAGTTATTCTATTCTCATACATTTTATAATGCAGATGAGAACATGCAGATTATTCCTCTGCTGTAAATTAACCCACATCTTTGTGTGACTGTAGATTCATAGCTCAATCACTGCCAGCCAGCATCATCTTTTAGCAATTACCACCCATAAAACCAAAGTATCCCAGTGCTGCTCAGAGCTCCAGACGTGCCAGGTTACCCCTGGATCTCAGAGGCTCCTGCAGTGCTTGTCTGAATATCCACTTACATTTTAACTTGTTTCTGCAGTGGTTTCAGGTTTTACTCGGGCTGTGTGTCTGTCCTGGCTACACGTGCAGCCAGAGTACAGATGGGTGGTGGCTGGGAGGGGAAGGAGCATTGCCAGGCACCCACGGGGAGCAGGTTTTACATCTTCACTGGGACAACTTTCCTGCAACCTCTGTGTGAGTGTTGAAGTGGTCTGAGCTGGTGAAGGAAGGGCAAAGCAGGAGGAACTTGGGGAGGTTCACCTGGGAGGTGTCCCCTGAATCAGGGAAGGATGCTGGTTGCAGAAGGGGCAGGCCAGGGCAGTGCCACTGTGCCAGCTGTGCACAGCTGAGACTGGCAGCTGTCAGGGCCCAGTTCACCCTGATCCCAGTTCCCAGAGCAGCATGGACAGGAGCCAACAGCAGGAGCAGAGACAGGGAAGTGTAACCACAGAATGCCCATGTCCAGCACAGCCTCCTGTGACCCCGAGCAGGCAGCAGCCCCATCTCTGTGTGGCACTGGGTCACAAGCAGGGGCTGACCCAGGCTGGGTGTGAAGCATCTCAGTGGGAGGAGAGGAGGCTGTGGATTGATGCCAGTATCTGCTGTGACCCACAGGTGAGCTGGAACCTGAGGCTGTGTGCCCTGGCTGGTGTTCTGATGTCACCTGTACCCAGACGTGCTGCACGTCGCTGCCATGTGTGGCTGCCACATTGGACCCGGGGATGGAAGAATGATTTATTAAGCACGGGGTAATTATGAAGTTCTTGATGTAATCAGTGTCTCCAAATTGGTAAGATCTACATTATTTATTTTTTTTACTAGGACACAGGGATGGGGTTTTGTCTTTACTAGCCCTTTTCCAATTAATTTTACATGAAGGATGCTTCAGGCTCTTTGCTTCTCACGCATCTGACATCCTTCGTGATGCACCGTGGGGAGGGAGAAGAACGTGAAGCAAGTTCTGGTGCCTTCTCTTTATATTGCAAAAGCTGTCCCTGTTCCTTTGACACTCAGTGAGCACAAGAGAACAGCATGGGTAGGAGATGTCAGAGCATGGAGCTCAGGTACAGCAGAAAGGTCAACAGGCTCTGGGTTTTGGTTACAACTGACAGTAAATTTCTTCTTTAAAATTAGTTTTCATGAGAATATCTTTATCTGCCCAGGTGCTTGCACTTTTTGCTTAGTAAACATGAAAACCTGCACAGAAACATGAAACCTACACAGGAACCTGAGACTGGGGTTTCTTCCTTTAAAGTTGACAGGAAAAAAAAAACAATTTGATTTTGTCCTTAAAGTGTATTATCTCTGTTTGCTCTGTATTATTAACAGATATTATAAATTAGAGCACCCTCACCAAAGCAATTATTTAAATATACAGTTCAAAAACCTTATATATATATATCACAGAAATAAGGGTAAAGTGGTCAGATGTCAAAATACATCAAGAGGTTTAAAAGTTCATAATAGATATAAGCAATTAAATGCACTTTTAAAATATGAACCTCTTGAAAATTAAAAATACATGAATACTTGAAAATACTTGAATACTGGGCTCGGGGGAGGTTTTCAGCCCCCAGCCACCTCCCCAGAAGAGCAGAACCCACCTCTCCCAGAGCAGCTCTGGGGCTTCAGGGGGTTTTCTGCCTCACGGGAACATAATTTTCCATTCTGTTTTTACCTCTGTCACGCTCTTTGGGATCTTTACTGACAGGTAACCATCGTTTTACTAAATTCAGGGTAATTTGAATTATTAAGGCTACCGAGCTGCCTTCAAAAGCACATGATTGAGTGCACTGAAAATAAGCACAGGGAAATAAATGGGCCAATTAGTGCAGTTATTGTGAAAACTTTGGAGATAGTGCAGTGACTCAAACCTCGGGAGAATACGGGCTGGCTTTCGATTGAACCGGTGTCGAGATCAGCTTCAAAAGGAACCCAGCCACGTTAACAAAAGCATCAGCCCACTCTGCTTTTTTTTATATTGGATTTAGAGAAAATGCTTTTGATTCATCCCCCTCTGCTAACAATCCTGTTCCTGTCAAATATAAAATATGAATACTGGCCTTGGGTCAAATATGACTAACTCATAAAATTACATAACTGGAGATATACTTAATATTCTGAGTCAAAATCGCAACAAGTCTGGATGAGCAGAAGAAGGTTCCAGAGCTGTCCCAAGCAGAAGGCAGCCAACTCAACAAGATCTGCTTTTTGCTGCTCGTGAGTGCGTAGCAAAAATGTAGAGGCACGCAAGTTACTTTCTGGAAGGTCAAAATCCTCTTGATTCTTGGATGTAAGTAATTTAGTAGGGAGTAATGAATTTTAAAATTTAATTGGGAAAGGATAGATTTGTAATATCACCCTAATTAAAATCTTTTCATTTGAAAAAAATAAAACCCTGTGCTCTCACAAATTAATGTGGAATGGCAATGTGCGGCCTAGTTGAGCTGGAGGATCATGTGAAAGCACAGAAAGCACCGTGTCACAGTCAGCTGGCGGCCGGTGGAAGGTGTTGAGCAGCCGTGTGACCGGGTAAATTCTGGTTCTGTTTCGCACAGCTCAGCACAGGACCCTGGAGCTGCGTGTAACGAGCTTCACACCCCGTGATCGCGCCTCGGGCTCGTGTCCCGGCAGCGCGGGCCCGGCTGGGAGGGCGGGGTGGCGGCAGGACAGCCAGCCAGACAGCCCGCCCAGCCAGGGGCGGCTGGACACCCGTGACCTGCCCCAGGCAAGGGCCGGGCTCCGCTTCCAGCGTGTCCCTGGAGCGTCGGCGGCCACGCGGGGTGAGTGGCTGCTCGGCAGAGCCTTCCCGGCTCCTGGCCCTGCCTTTGTCTCTCGTTTCGGTGCTGCTGGTGCTTCTCTCTTCCCTCGTGTGGGTTTGTTACGCGTGTCTGGGCCCCGGGCGGCCCCTTTTCCCTTCCCGCCGCGGGGGCCTCTGCAGCCTCCCCGGGGAGCTTGGCGGGCCCGAGCGGGACACGGGGCAACCAGCTCGGTTCGTGAGGGGCCAGCTCGGATCGTGAGGGGCCAGCTCGGTTCGTGACGCAGCAGGTCGGTTCGTGAGGGGCCAGGTCGGTTCGTGACGCAGCAGGTCGGTTCGTGAGGGGCCAGCTCGGTTCGTGACGCAGCAGGTCGGTTCGTGAGGGGCCAGCTCGGTTCGTGACGCAGCAGGTCGGTTCGCACAGCCACAGAAACATCTCGGGCTGGCTCTCAGTAGAAACCCCATGTCCCGCCCCCAGGGGTCAGGAGGGTGATTCTGTTCTCCACAAAGTTCCAGCACTTTCTAGAGCCTCCACCTGCCGCATCCCGGCTGGGGAGCAGGGTAGCGGTGCTTGCTCGGAGGGTCTTGAGAGAGAAAAAGCATCTGCAGAGAGCGGGGTGGTTTGTGTTCGTGCAGAGTAAACCTGCCGTGCTCAGAGGGGATCATCGCTCCGGGTTTTGCTGTCCTGACATGGCACCTGGAGAGGGAGCAGGTCAGAGCCTCACAGAACATCTGAAGGTTGCTTTTGCTGCTTTATTCCAGAAAGTTGGTGTTTGAGAACAGCTGAAGGCAGGACTTGGATGTTTAAGGAGACAACTTCTTTGCTTTAAGCCTGCTCTTTGGAAGTGTATGTTCAAGTGAGACTAAAATTGAGGATTTTAACACTGCAGTTCTCTATTATCTTTCAGAGATAGCACTTGATCTCTGAAGGGTGGGAGCTTCAAGCCAGCATTAGAATCAGCCCTGGCATCAAATTATATTTTATTGATATTGCTGCAATCAAAGATTAATACAGTTTGAAATATGGCGATGAGACAAAAGAGAATGGGTAAGGTGAAAAACCATTCCTCCATGGCTGTCAGATAATTCCAGTTTCCTTATCTGTTTAACGTCTTGTTAAAGCCTTGTGTAGTAATTACTAATATACAGTTCATTCTGGATTTGGCAAGAGGTTTGAAGTGTTGAATCCTCCGTGCTGAGGACTTGATCCTCTGTGTCCCTGCCTAGCATGCAGGTTAGTAGCAAGAAGCTGGTTCAGAGGGGTGGCATCTCCCCGAGGCTGGGCAGCTGGAAGGGGTGCAGGAGCTGTGGGACATTGGAGTTATTTCCATGTTTTGTTGTTGTTCTGTGCTCTGCTTCTTCCATGGCTTAAAGCTGACCTTGGAAAGATTCACTTTTGAGAGTTTTTAAGTAGTAAATCTTTTTTTTCTCTTCTTTTGTGGGTCATAATGTTGTCCCTGTTTCGCTCATGTTGGTATAATGCAACACAGTTTGCTTCTCTGTTTCTGAAGTGGAGCTACCAAATTTCTGAGTTATATTTGATTTTAAAGTGGAATGGCTTCTTACTGCTTCTTGTTACTGAGAAAAATTGGGATTTTTCTTCAGCTTCCACATTTTTATGCTACAGCACAAGCTGCTGAAGATGTCTTCTGTCCCAATGCAGTATTTAAATGCCTGTAGAATTATTAAAGCTGTGACTGCCATTGACTCTTTGGTTTAAATTGGTTGTACTCACTACTCTAGGGTTCTCATTAGCTGGGTGTTGTATTACCCTTTATTTTCGTAATTTGCTTTTTGTGGCAGGCTGCATATTGGAGTCTGATCTGATCTTTGCAGAGGAGTTTTCCAGACCTACACAGTATCAGCCTAGCACAGTCCATCTGTGTAGGACATTAATCCCAGGACAAAACAGACTCATTTCTAAACTAATGTTACAGGTTTTTCTCTGGAATGACTAATTTATGTTTTTTCTTTTCCTTCCCTAATGTTTCCTGCCTACTGGTGGCAGAATAAAAGGATATGAGATGAATGAACAGGACACAAAGGGAAAACACTTCCCAGTTGCAAGGAAATATGAAGGAATATCCTTAAAGTAACACCAGTGAGGTTCTTGGGATGTTGACTGTGTGATCAGTATCCTGTCCATGCACAAGGAGTCCTCTCCAGTGCCAGCTCTTCAGCTGCTCACTAACACCTCTGTGTGTTTGAAGTGGCCCCAGGATACTGCCAGGTTCTTTAGGACAGTTGGAGACCAGTTCAGAGGATTTCATAAGGATGAGCACCCCACAGGAGACAAATTATTTCACCACTTGAGAGATGCCCCCATAGCAGTGGAGCATCTGCCAAGAGGAAGGCAAGGACTTTAATGTTTCACATATAGGCCCTTAAAGGGATTGGGTGCAAGCAAAGCAGTGATTTTATGTTAAAATAGTACTATTATTGTGCTGTTGGCATTCTGATGAGGTAGCTTAAGGAAATTTAACATCCCACCCAACTATGAAGGTGGTTTGAAAAGCCCCTGATCTTTCTATTTTGGGTACAGGTAGCTCTGCTAGCACATCTGCCCCCACAGCCATCCTGTTTGTGAGAAAGCTGAGATCACAGGATCTGTGTTTTGGGTTGGAAGGGACCTTAAAACTCATCTAGTCCAACCCCCAGGGTTTGAAGAAGGTTTAAAGGAGAGACTGCAGTGCAAGCAGAATGTTGCCCTGGGTGTTACTTCCTCAGGAAAGGACATCAGAGAGACTTCATATCCCATGGCCTTAGGTTAGCTGTCACCAGTGTATCTCCAGTAAAGCCCTTTTTTATTGGAACATAATGCTGCTCTGGGCTTTTCCTGGGTTTGTGGAAGTAGAGTGACCTCACAGGAGATCATTTTGGATCTGGCAACCTTCTTGATTCACAAACCTTGTGACTTTCAGGGCCTACCCATCTCCTCTGCGGCAGTGAATGCTCAGCTTGAGCTGTCTGTCAGCCACAGGGGTTGAGGGGCTGTAGGTACAGAGACACCCAAGCTGGCTTTCTGCATCCCACAGAGGAGGACACGGTGTCTGAGGGGCACAGTGTCTGAGGCAGAAAGCAACAGGAGATAGAGCTTACTGTACATGGTGCTTTTCTGCTTGGAGGCAGGTGTTCTGCTTCAAGATTTGACATATTATGTCCCTGTAGCACTGTAATATAATGTAATTCTAGAATTATATTAGCTTCCTGATGGAGGAAAATGAAGCATAAAGATTGTATAATTTTCCCAAGGCAAACCAGTGCCAAAGCTGGGAACAGAATAATAACAGGATGCTGTTGGACTGTCCCAGTTTGAATTGCCTGCTGTGGAGCAGGATGCCAGCACGGCCAGGTGCTGACACCTTGTTAGCCCTGAGGCTGCTGGCCTCTTGTCACACAGCAGCAGCAGGATGGGAGGAGGGCTGATGGATCTTCAGCAGTTGGTGGTGTCCCCCTCCCTGGCTGTGCTGCAGCAGAGCCCCGGTGTTGGCACGTGGGTGCTGGTGGATCCCACTGCAGAGTGGGTGGGACACTGAGCTTGACTGAACCTCTTACTGCTTTTAGGAAGCAGTCTGGGGAATGCTCAGATGGCATCATTGCTCATCTGGGCCAGGCTCTGCTTCCCTTCATATCCCAGCTCAGAGCCACCTCTCCCCTAGGCACTGGGAAAAATACCTAGGGGAGTGAAGGGGAGGAGGGAGAATAGGTTTTCAAGCATGTTTGGGGGATTTCCTTTCTCAGTTTCAGTCTCAAATGGACTCTTCATGTATCCCTGAGGCTGTGGCCATTAGGTCATGTCCAGGCTCCCCTGGCACATCTCAGTTCTGCCCCACTTGCACCTTCCTCAGTGCTACAGTCAGTGCTGTGCTGCTGCTACAGAGCACCCTGTAACGAGAAGATGCAGCTGGTTGCCAGATGACCACATTTGGTCTGATCAAGGAAAAAGTCTTTCTAAAGAAAAAACACTTCTAAGGAAATTTCCTGCTGCTTATTTTTTACTGAAAGCAGAAATGTGGTGTCTGAGGTAGCAGCAAAGGCCATTTTCTCCTCGGACAGCAGTTGCAGGAAGAGGTGCACTGAGGGACCTGCATTTTTGTTGTCATCTCTCCTGTTTTTGAGTGGTGGTACGAACCTGAGTGTCAGAGCCTGGTTGAGAAAATGAAACAGGACGGTGAACAGGCCACTGCAGTTCTGATGGTCCCAGAAGGGTCATGGCCCCAGATGTGGAGGTAACCAGCATCCTCTGATCTTCCCCTGACCTTCGCAGGGGGTGGTCCCTGCTGCACGTGGCTGAGCAGTTGGCTGTCATTATTCCACTAAAACCGGGTACCAAACTCTGCTGGTGATTTAACATGGGCTTTGAAAAGAGAGTGCTCTGTCCTGTGTGCTAATGAGTGTTTCTGCTGCCTGCACAAAGCCAGAGGTTTTAAAATACTTTACAGAAAGGAAGGAATAATCATCCTGCTGACCCGAGGTCTGGAATGCTGGCTGCTACCTAGTTATCTGCATTTCAAGGATCTTTTTAGAACTTCATGTTGTCTTCAGTAATAACAGGATCTAATTACCATGGTCACTTGTTACAAAAATCTTAGCATTGCATACATCTTAAATGAACATTCTAGTTAAATAAAGGCCAGATTCCACCACCTGTTTTCTGTTGAATAACCTTTTAAGATACAACTTCTCATGTAAATCAAGGGCTCAGATCTTGCAGTAAAGAAGGGAACTATGTGGGAAATCAAAGAAAACTGATGGTCAGAACTTAGTCCTCTAATTGTAGGTTTTGCAATGACAAATTTCTTAAAGTTTGTTTGCTTCTGCTGGTTGTACTCTAAATGTTGTGGCCAGTAATTTCCAGACAAACATGAAACTTCTGTTCCCAAAGCCTTGATGATGTTCCCATAGATTTCCTTGAAGATCTGAGTTTGCTGTGTAAGTATCATCAATACCTTGAGAGAATACTGAGGTCACCTTTCACCTTGACTGAGGAGTGTCATTTACATGTTTCCCAAACCTACATCACAAGAAATCAAGATAATATTGCCAAAATAGTGTGGTTTACATGGAGAAAATGAGGGGAGGGGGGGAGCTGAAATTTGGAGCAGAGACTACAAGACTGAAGTGATGACAGGATTCAAACAGGGAACACTCATGAAAATAAACTTCTGTTTATAAAAATGAATGTATTTGTAGGGCATAACTCTTCAGTTTAATCTGCATTCCCCCACCATTCCCATAGCTGAGATTTTCAGCAGTGCATGGCAACTGGAATTACAGAACCAAAGTTATGTATGTTATGCATCCTTTTGTGACTGTTTACCATTATCTTTGATTGTCTTCAGCACTCTAATCACCAGAGTATTATTGGTCATTAGCAATATTACAGTGCTTGGTTATCTTGATTTTTATTTGTTGTTTCAGGCTCTAGAATACAGACAGTTTCCATTTAACTTTGTGTTCAGCAGTGGCACAATAGCAAGGAATGTACTCGGTTCCTCACTAATTGCCAAATATTGGTATTGCTCAATTAATCTAGTCGTTTACTTTCTGCTTAGCACCAGCTGCTGCTGTTGTCTCAGGGCTTGTCTGCGGGCTGAATGCTCCAGCCAGCAGTGAGAATGCTGCAGGAAACGTTTGAGAGACAAGCTCTTCAGGAGTTGCTGATTCCAAAACAAGCTGTAAGTGGATTTGCATAGAGGAGTTAAATGACCCATATCAGCTTCTGGTGCTAACAAACACTGTGGTGAGAGTGACAGGAAGCATATTTCTGCCCCTTAGCCCTTAATGAAGCTACACGAGTAAATTAGGTTATGCCACTCCATCTTCATAAATTGCTGATTCAATAAATCACACTCGAGAAACAGCTGAGTAATTACAGGATGATGCTTGCAGCAGTAGAGGCCTCATTTGCATATTAACAGGCATTTGTTGCAGTCATTCCTGTCACGGATGGGTGGATGTCAGCCGTGCAGTTCTGGGGGCAGTGTGGTTTGAGTCGTGGGAAGGACACACAGCCCCAAGCTGCAGGTGCAGGAGCTCTGTCCCCCTCTGGGGGGGGCACTTTTGGCTTGATTTTTATTTGTAAACTTCTTCACTTACATGGCATACACTGCTATGCTTTCTAAACTTGATAATGAGCTTTTTTAGCTGAGGATTTTGCTTGGTTCTGATTGTTCTTGCTGGTGGTAGGAGAGTTCAGTGGCATTTATACCACTCTGCTTGGTGTGGCTGTGGCCATAACACGTCTAATTCACCTCAGTGAAGGTTGGTTTGTTCTCTAACAGTTATTTGTTCTTCCTGTGTAGTTAGAACTGCTTAGGAGGAGAATTCAATAGTTCCCTAACCAATCTAACATTGCACCCTTTTGTGCCAATAATTAGTCACTTAGGGGACAACAAGGTACAAGAGGTAGAAATAGTAGCTATAGAAGCTGTGAGCTGACCTGCCTCATGGTCCAAAGTGATGAACTGCTACCCAACCTCTCACAAAGGTGTTCCAGCTGAACTGAAATGCATGGTCCTCCTGAGCCTCCTTTTCTCCAGGCTGACTGAAGACTCGTAAGGAGCAGGCAGCAGGACTAGGGGACTGATTATGCCCCTCTGCTTGGCACTGGCGAGGCCACACTTTGGGTGGGTGGTGGTGGTGGTTTTGGGAGTACATTGTGTGGGGGAGTGGAGTTCAGCATCTTGGCTTTGATCAGTGTGGATCTCAATGGCTGGAGACCTCGGTGCTTTATGCAGTCCTGTTAGGTGTAGTCATCAGAGGCAGCTGAGTTGGGAATATCTTGATAAAAAAGTTAAAACAAGGACCAGAGGAGCAAAAGAACTGAAGAACATTAACATTGCATTTTGAGGCAATATCTCCCATTTCTCCAAGGGTCTCGCTCTGCTCATATTCCTCTGAAAGCACCAAAGAAATTAGCAGCAGCAGGATCAGAAGTCAAGCTTTTTCCTCCATGAATAGTAACAAAAATGTTATTTTTCTAATGGCTAAAGTGACTCCTCTTACTCTCACTATTTATATTTCATTTTAATTCATTTGTTGGCTTATGGTCTCAGTCACAAATCACAGAGTCCCTGAGCACCAGGGTTCATATTTAGCTTTTGGAACTAGCTGAAAGATGGATAAAAACTCATTTGATGAGATGGCTTCATTTCACTCAAATCATTTATCTCAGAGCACAATGTTGAGCTGTCTAGACAAATGACAGGGGTTTTTTCTTCCCTTCTCCCGACCCCCGCCTGCCGCCGCTCCCCCCGCCGCCCCCCCTCCTCGCTCACGGCCCTCGCTC
>JANHGL010001984.1:83663-138746 GCA_024611195.1 Ceyx melanurus
AAAAACCCATCATCTGAAAGCAATGAATGTACCACCAACAGTCTAACCACATCACAAAACTTCCACCCTCCAAACCATGCCAAATGCTCTTTTTCCCTCCCCCCCCCCCCCCCCCCCCCCCCAGTATATCTTTTAACTAAGACAGATGTACAAATGCACAAGTAGACACTAAAAAGCACTGGGAAGATTTTTTTATGGTCCCTGAAGGAACAGAGACTGGTGAATAAAGTATAGTGAACAAGAATATTGTGTAAATATCAAGAACCTAACATTAATCAGACTATCATGGACTGCTGCTTTTACTGGATTACTTCTCCTAACATTGCTGATTCTACAGATGATGGCAAGAAGGAGGGAAAAAAGATGTATTTTGTGAGCTTCCTGCCTTTGAGAGGCCCAGCATTACAAACCTACAGATCTACAAAGATAAACAGATATAAAGCTATATCAGGATCCTTCCCTTCTGGAAAAGGGCAGAAATTCAGAGTTCAGACACTCTAACTTACTTTGTAAATCCTAAACAAATATATCTGCTTTATTCCTCCTTTTTAATACCAGCAATGAAACTCCAAGGGGAGAATTTGCTTCTGTCAATAAAAAAAAAGCACCTCCTAAAAATGAACTGAGTTCTTTTTGTTGCTCTCATTACCAAGACTTCAAAAATACACTTTAGTCTTTGAAATATCTCAAACTCCATTTTCATTGCTCCCTTACTTTTTGCCATTGTCTGAGATAATTAGGTAAAAGCAATCCTATCTCAGAAGTAAGCAAAGCAGTAGATTAAGTGTTCAAATCGATTGGAACAGTTCCATGGAGCTGAAGTCGAGATAAATGCATGAACCATGCAGCCCAGCTTCTTGTGATGCTAGTGACTTCAGAAGACAAGGATAACCCAGAAAGCATCAAAGGGAGTTTAGTGGGTGTAATTTCTTACTTTGTCCACTTATGTTGAATGATTTTTTACTCAACAGTTAATATATTAAGCAGCAGTAAATTTCGTGCTAGTGCAGGCAGTCTGCTGTTTGCGGACACTGAAGTGGGTTTTGCTGTTTGCCAAGCTGCATGCTGCAGTTTGTTGGTGCCTTGCCACTTTTTGGAAAGATGTGCCCCTTGAGGTCCACGTTTGAGTGTTTGCTGGGCCAGGGTTAACTGAAGGCCTGTATGGAATAGAGGTGCACCCCATCAGATGGGGAAAACGTTCACTCCTGCTTGACAGCCTCCCCGGGCAGCTGTGGGGCAGGGGGACAGCAGCAGGGACAGGGCCTGCGAGACTGCAGGGGGCAGCTGGAGCTCTGCTGCAGCTGTGTGCACACCTGAGCAGAAAAATAAGGATATCGTGGGGAAATCAGCAGCAGAGTCTCTCTCAAGCCAGTCATGGTGCTGTCTCTTACAGTTGATGGGTTAAGGAGCAGGGACAGGAGGGCTGTTTACTCTGGGGATGCAGAACCAGGGTGTTTGGGATGATTACAGCCTCAGTCATTGTCATGACCATTGCCTGTTGACTCCAAACTCTTTCATGCAGTAATACTTGAGTTAGTTCCCAGGCAGGTGCTAGATCACAGGACATAATTTACACTCACATACATAAATTTCTACTGCTGAGCTGAAATTTTATTTCCCCACCCACCTATACTAAACCTTCAGTTCTTGTCTTTATTCTTGTCCTGATCCCAGTGTAAGGAGCACCCAGTCAGGGACAGATGGTGCCAGCTTGCAGGCCTCTGCCCTCCTCCCAGCTTTCACCAAATGCATCCAGCACCATCCAGCATGGGATTCTGACACTAACTGGCCACCACAGTATCCTGGCTGCCTCTGCACCACTGCCAGCCCAGCAGGGGGGCACTCGCCCTGCCAGAGAGGTCTTTCTGCCACAGATCTCCTGGGGAGAGTTCCTCCTCTGCAGTGTTACATCTCTCCTGCTGGCTCTGAGCAGTTTCAAAGACTCCAGAGGACTGATTTGATTGTGCCCAGTTTAAAGGCATCAGAGGTATTTTGATGAAGACATTTAAGAAGGAACATTACCCTGTGATCTTTGGATTTGTTCCTATTTTAGACTCTCAGCTTTTGGCAGGCAGAACCCTGAGCCTGGGCAGAGACATTAGTGTGATTAAGGTCTGTGCCCACATACATTCACCTGAATTTATCTCTTTACATTTGCTCTCTCTAATGTATAAATTAATGGCCATGCATGTATCTCTTCAATTTCTAATGATATTAAACTAGATAAATTATGATTTAAAGCCATCATTAAATAACAAATGGACATGCTAGTAAGTGCAGCCAGTAATTTATGTTGGTGTGAATTGGTGCAGTCTTTACTGCAGCAGCTCCAGCCATTAACAACACCAATCTGCCCCACGCAGCTCGGCATCTTGTGGTGGCAGAGGCCTGATGCTCAGGGTCTTGTGGTCATTCCATGTACATGAGGTGTTTGGACTACTTGAGACACAGAAAGGTAGTGTGCTTGAAAATGATAAGATCACTCTCCATACCATACACCTGCTGCTGCAGTTTGTTCAAAGCTATGTGACAACAAATGAGTAACGTGGATGGGATTTAGCAGCAAGCACACTTTGGTGAGGAAAGTACGGAAACAAGTTGGTCTCAAAAGCAAGGTAAGAAGGTGTTGGGTTTAGCAGGTCTCTTTTCTAAGGTGGAGCTCATTTGGTGAGAAAAAGAGGCTGGAGAGCTTTAAGCAACAGTCAGAAAGTAGCTCTAGTCACAAGTTGTAGATGGCCACAATACTGCAAATTAAATCTGGGTGGTGAAGAACATTGCTTCCTACCTTACAAGGCAGAAATTAAAGGTTTTCATGAAATCTCTCTGCAAGCAAAGGGAAACATAATGATGCTGTAAGTCCCAAGGGCTCTCTGCCTATCTCCGAGTGGAGAAAAGACAAATACATGATATTTCTTTAGATTGAAGTGATAAGTGGGAAAATGAAGTTTGAGTGGCTTGAAAATAATGGAAAGAAAGTCTTGGTTTAAGAAGAGTTAGAGGCCTTAGGGAGACATATAAAAAGGTTTAAATTTCCAGGCCCATTCAACTCAATTAATCTTTCAAGCATGAAAGATTTTAAAGAGCTTCAGGTGCAACTATAATAGAAGTTTATGCAGAACTAATGATCTGCTGTAGAAATTATCTCTGTATGGAGTAAGGTACACACAACAGAGCATCCTATAGCTTTACTCCTCTGGGAAATGAAAAACTGTAATTGTGTAATGCAAATAGTTTATCACTGTCCCCAAACACTCTCATACTGAGATAAGGCTGAATATTTACAGTGCTGTGCTTCCAGGTTATCCTGGGATTCATTTACTCCAATTTTGAGAGGTTTTTGAGGCTTGTTTTCCCCTTGTTTATACCAGTGAGAGATCTGGGTAATGAACACTGATCGTGGCTCTCTAATACTGAGAAGGGATGGGGTGTTTTTATAATGCAACTCGGTTTGCTCATGTTCTAGGCACTGTAAGTACATCAATGTAATATATTAATGTCAGTCTGATGCCATTTCTTCCCCTCACATAAATTAATACATTTCTGTGAGGAGTCTCTGTTCTGCTTGGCTCCACTTGTAAATCTCAGTCTGCTGGGTGCTGGTGAGATGCAGAGATTTATGTGAAATGACTAAGTGCTTTCAGGCCGTTTCCAGGCAGAGCTGGTTTTGGCATAGCCGTGGTTACAGGCACCCTAACTGTTGTCAGACTGGGAGGGGAGTGTGAGGGGTAAAGGGGCCGTGGATGAGGAGGCTCTTGGAAAGCTGCTCCTTGGAGAAGTGGGGGGAGCTTGGGGCTGTCCAGCAAGGACCCCACTCTGGGTGAATGCTCCTCCATGCATGAGCCATGGAAACTCCTGCACTGGCTTCACAAGCATGACTGTCTTTACAGTCATAACAACCCTAAATTAATTTTTTCTCTCCAGTTAGACTCTTTGCTGCTTGAATAGTGCTGTCTTGTCTGGTGCTTCTCACAGTCCCAAAGATGCTTTTTTTTCTGAGGAATAAATAGACTTCTGTCTCACCTTTTAGAGGACCAGTCTTCCTCTAAACTATTTGTTCTCTTCAGTCTGCTGAGAAACAGAGCAGATGCATATACATTTTAAAGAATGTTTCACAAATACCTCCCAGCTTTTCAAGACTATATTGCAAGCACCTGACATACTTGAGCTGTTGACTTTGCAAACACTTTTGTTCAGTCATTTTTCTTCAAGATGGTGGCAAATATCTTAGTTCAGAGTCTTGTTCCAAGAACAGGCAATAGGATTTCTTGCTACTCTTTACATCTTTGCTTCCCTTTGGATTTTCAAAGCAAAGGGATTATTACAGGATCATAAACATACCCTGTCTTTACTACTCACTGTGGCTGCAGAGACATGAGGAGCCAGCTGCCCAGCTGTGGGCTGTGTTGCAGCAGATCCCAGCACTCACTGGTAGGATGTTTGCTTTGCAGGGCCCCGTGCTGTTTTCCCTCACAGGCCACTGCTTCCTGGCTGGCTCAGAGCTCCCTTCCCTCGCCCCCTCTCCAGCTTTGGGCTGTGACCCGAGGAGCAGACAAGGCTCGGGCAGAGCCACTAACAGGGCTGACAATTCTCCCTCCTGTTGGGGCGGGGTTTCTGAGCTCAGAAGAGGGAGGCAAAGAGGAGCTGTCAGAGCAGTCAGTGGACTGTCCTGCTTGAAAACCCACATCTAACTGCAGGGCAGCTCTAGGTGTTGTTCTGTATTGCTCTGTGATGTCAGAGGACATTGTCATAGGATTCTTACCATGCTGGTTTTCTTTCACCAACAACTTACTAGAGTGGACTGTATTCCTTCAGTAATGCTTTCAGAGGCAAATTTATGCTTAGAAAGTCATCTTTTCTATTTTACAACCTTGAAAAGCTAAGCTTTATTTCTGTAACCTTGAGGATGTTACTGGTCTTCCTGGCTTCTGAATGAATTCCTACCAAATAATGATAAAGTACTTTAATCTTGCTTTTATCAATAATTTATTAATTTCCATTAATTCATTTGCTTTCTCAAGCTTCTGGTTTTGTAGTGCTGTCACTATTTTTATATGTTCTATATTTTTAATGACTAAATACTGATGTGCAGTGTTTAGTCTTCACACGTGTGGAAGTGCAGCCAGCATTCATACTGCTGCATCCTGCTGCTTCCTGTGCCCTGAAAAACTTTGCCCACTGAAGTCTTTCTGGGTGCAGCATGGTAAACCAGAGGAACCTGGCTCCATTCCTACTCAATTCTGATTTCCATGTGTCTCCAGAACAGCAGATGAGCCCAAGAGTGTAGGGAAAGCTGCACCTTCTTCTCAATGCCCCTGCATCCTCATTTGCAGAAGTTCTTGCAAAATTCTGTTTCCCTGATGCAGAGGGATTGTCAGCACGTCCATTAAATGCAGGGTATGGCAGGTGTCTGTGCTGCCTTTGCAAGCCAGAGGAAGCTGAACAGGAGAGTTTTACATCAGAAGGAATTCTCCTGAGTTGGTATGTGGCCCAACCTGTGCCTGAGGGCTGCAGAGATGCTGAGGGGCTGGAGCATCTCTGTGCTGAGAGCCCTGGGGCTGTTCAGCTGGAGCAGAGCAGCCTGAGAGGGGAGCTGAGCAATGCTGAGCAAGAGAGAAAGGGCCCTGGGGGGACAACAGGCTGAAGCCAGACCCTTATCAGTGGTGCCCAGTGACAGGACAAGGTCCCTTCCAGTGCCACCATGCCGGGGTTTGGTGACACTGACACCTCTGTTCCTGGGCACAGAGCAACTCCAGAAGCCAAGGTGGTGCTGCCCCATGTGGGACTGGCCGTGCAGGAGGAGGCAGTGAGGCAGGTGGGATGGTGGTGTCAGTGGTCACTAGTTTGGAGGGTTTTTTTACTTTTTTTTTTTTTTAATCAATAAGTAACTGTAAAAAATGGTAAACGTCTTTATAAATTAATCTTTTCAATTTGGCCTTTTATAGCACTATTGTAAAAAGTAAAGTCCCCAAGTGAGTCAGTAAATCTTTAATGAAATTGGATAAATTGGTGCATGATGAATTGGTAAAATAGCTCCACTGATTAATTTATCCTTGGCTTTGCCATCAACATCAGCCAGTAAACACAGCTGAGCCAAAGCACAGAGCAGTCCTGGTCTTCAGTGCAGAAGGAGGTTGCTGCTGTGCCCAGTGATTTTTATATAAGGCAGATGTGGATGCTACAGGTGGCTTCTCTGCCATGCTGGGGACATATTCACTGCACACATGAGTGTTTTCCAGTTACAGTAGGAAGAGACACTCTGAGGAGTATTGAGCTTTGGTGTGTGAAGATGGTAATTCCTACATACAAATCCTTCATGAAACTGAGCCCTGAGAAGGTAACTGATTTCTAACCTGAATTTAATGTCAAATCAGTGTGTTTCATACACTTAAACGTAGCCAAAACCTGCCTTTTGAAGGGAAAGGTGTCAGAGCTGTGAAGGAAAAGCTCGTGTAGCAGCAGGGTCCCACCTGATAGCCCTGAAAGCTGTCACTGAGCTTGTTACCAGCTTTTCGTTTAAGGGGAGAATATTGCCCAGATAAACCAATACTCATTCTGCTGTGTACTTCACTTTGTACTGACTATTTCCAGACTAAAATTCATAGCCAATTTACAGTCGTAACATCTTGTGTTTGCAATGACCTCTCCTCTCTCCTCAGTATTTACCTCCTGATCTATTGATAGGCTGCAATAATATCTCCTCTCAGCCTTCATTTTGTTAGGTGAAAGCAGTTAAGCACTTCTGTTCTCGGGTAAAACAGGCTTTTTATTCCCCTTTCTGTCCTCACAGTCACTCCCTGCACTTGTTCAGCTGGAGAAAATGTTTCTTGGAGGTGAAAAAGGTCTGACCTGAATGAGATTTTCCAAAATCTCACACAAGAGTAGTAATTTTTCCCTGCTGCTCTGGAAAATAATTTGCCTCATGCTCTGAGATTGCAGTTTGTTTTTTTTTCAGGGCCACAGAGGATGACTCTAAGTAACTCTGCCATCCACAAACCCATGCAGGTTATTGTCCTTCCCCTTTTACTTTCACTGGGTGATTTCCCAACTTGTGGTAAAACTTTGCAGTTTGGAAGTACAAATATGAACAAGACATTGGAAGTGGGATTAAAGGAAGCTGAGGTTTCTGTGGTTCATACTTTTCTTGGCTTCTTTCTAACTTTGGTGACTCCAATCCCATTGGATACCTTCCTCATCAACTGATCAGAAACCTGGAGCCTTGATACAGAGATGTATCAAACACAGAGCCCCAGGACCAGAGCACAAGATACTGTGGTTTTCTTCAAAGCTAAGCTGATGATTACATCCACAAGTAGGTCTTCAGCTGCTCTAGTGGTAGGAAACCACCCGTGTTCCCTGCCAACTCAAACTGATGAGGGAACACTACAGGTATTCTCATTTCCAGCACTTTTCTGAGATGCAAATGGGCCATCTCCACTGGTATGGGTGCCCTGCCCACATTCTGCCATCTCCAGCATGCTGCCTGTGCCATGGTGGACAGCCCCGGGCTGTGACACCTGTGCTGTGCACGCTCCTCACCGCCGTGCTCCTGCAGCTCTGCTGCAGAAAAGAAAGCACAGTGATCCGTGTGTGGAGATGAAAGAAGGGAAGAGAAAAGGGAGATTAAGGTAAAGAGGAGGGAGGTAGCAGAGCTTAAGGATCAAGCTACAGCTGATAGATAGCATTTAGTGGGTTACAGAAAAATGTGTGTGCTGGGCTAAGCCTCATAACCACACAGAGGCAGTGGATACGGCAGTGTCTTGCTGCAGCTTGCAGGACATTGTAGTAACAGCTTTTGATCAGCTGCAATATTATCATCTAAATGCACAGTGGTATTTAGATTTTCAACACATTCCCCTGATGCTTCTTGGCATTAATGTCACCTTATTTTGGGACTTTGGAAAGTGTCAGGCGTCAAACCTGAAATAATAAAAAAGCCAGTAAGAGTGTGACTTAAAATAGCAGTGTATTGAGAAAGAGATAAAAGGAAATAACTTTTGATGTCTTCCACAAGACAGCAGAAAGAGTCAGGATGTGTCACAGTGCCAGTTTGGCTCCCGTGCCTGTAGCCACAGGCTGCTGCTCATAAGTCTGACGTGCAGGTAGCATTGCTGTGGAGTAATTCAGGGGCTGCTCCTTGGCAGGGGAGGAGGCAGAGCACGGGCAGAGTTTGCAGTCACTATGGCAACTGCTTCTCGGGGTGCAGTGCTGGCCCTGGCACAGCTGTCAGCTCCAGCTACAGGCTTAACCCCAGCCACCAGCTCTCCCCCTGTCCCAGCTCTCCGTGCACCCCCAGCCTGCCCATGGCTGGGTGAGGAGAAGAAAGGTCCTTGACTGTAAACTCTGCTGTGCAGTAAGTGCAACACCAGTGTGTGAACATTGCTCCCATCCTAACCCAATGCACAGCACTACACCAGCTCCTAGGAAGAAAATTCACTCCAGCCAAAGCAGCACAGACAGCAGCTGTTCTGGAGCATCCTTCCAGCAAAGCCCTTCCTGAGACTTGTATCTGGGACTGGGCCCAGGGCTGCAGGGTTTGTTTCTACAAGAATCCAACAGTCTGCATGAGTGTGATTGTATTCTTCATTCTGCCCTTGAAAGGCAATGCTGTCATTTCTTTTTAATGTCTGAAGAACTTTCAGGGTAAGACACCTGCAGAGGTGACATGCAAAGGTTTTCCTGCTCTGTGGTTTGCAGCCAAGATATGATGGGAACTGCAAAAGAGTCCATCTAGCAGATAATGGAGAGTGTGGTGCTGCTTCAGCCCGGTATGTGGGCTGTTACAAAGCTATTGCTGCTGAATCTAGGGGATTGGCACAAATTATTTGTATAGTTCTTCCAGCAAAGGTGTCAGTACTCTCGTGGCCTACATGTGAAGGCATCCTGGAGCTCTCGCGATCCAGTCTCTTGTTAAGATAGTGTTTGTCTTAAAATATGCAAGTCAAATTGAAATTTATTTTGTTTAATTTGAAATACGTTACCTTAAAAAAGTCTTTAGAGCATTACATAGTTACATTGTCAGGAAAATACATTATCAGGCATAATTTTCCAGTGGCAGTGCCATCCCTGGGGGCTGCTGAACTGGAGCTGGTGTTACACTACAGTGTCTCCATTCTTTATCTATCAGGAACGTGTATTTTCTTTTCTGGAGGAAGTGTGTGCCGAAGATTGTACAGAAAGCGGCACATCCCAGAAAGCAGATTGCTGAATGTCTGATCCTGCTGTGCCCAGGCAAGTGGCATCGTTAGGCTAGCATCTTCCACTTCCCTTCTGCCACTCTTCCTTCCCACGCTGAGTGTTTTTAGCAGTGAATGGCGTCAAGCTCCAGACTGCTGCAGGGCACGGCCACGCTGCACCCTCAGGAGCAAGGGCTGCCAGAGGAGGTTCAGAGAGCCACGCTTGCAGCCATGGAACACACCCCCTTACTGATCCCAGTACCTGGCATGACAGACACACGGTGAGAACTGTCCCACCTGTCCCTTCTCTCGCTGTAGAAGCAGCACAGTGCCCTCTTCCTTCTCCCCTGTCAGCCCCCTGCTGCCTGGTGGCACCGAGGGTGATGGAAATCAGAGGTGTTGTAAACCCTACTCAGCATGCTGCACTGAGGTGGTGCTGCAGTGTGATTCCCTGATGTGAACTGCCTCGGGTAGCCTGATGACAGACGGTCGTTTGTCTTGCCAGGGGCGCAGGAGTGAACGCTGGAGTGTGGGTTGGACTGGGGAGATCCTGCACTCCCTGTGCCCTGTGGGCAGTGCCAGGCTCCCCTGGGTGTCAGCAGGTAGGGCTGCCCTCAGCTGCTCTTACTGTTCTGCAGATGTTGTGCAGTACTGAAAACCATCAGAACGTTGGGAGAGCATTTCCAGCTCAGCAGGCGTGGTGCAGGAGGTGGAACTGGTGACTGGAGTCAGGGCTGTGTGAACACTCGCTGCTGGAGAGCCAGGCACCATAAAGGGTGTCTTATTCTTTCTGATACCAGCATTTTCTGGAAGTGTTACTCACAGGAATGAAAATGTCCCAAAGCACAGAAGTACATTTCTTCAGAAAGACTGGAAGTAATTTGGTTGCAGAATTTTAGAGATGCTGCAGGAATTAGGCTGCCCAGGAGGAATTGACTTATCAAATTTTGCAGACCCTTGGGAAGACAGGAAATTAGCTTTCACCCAATTGAATTACCATGTTATACCATCCCCTTTCCTTCATCCAGTTTACCTTCAGGACTTCTCAGAATTGCTATAATATTCATTTTCTGATTAGTTTGATTACAGTCTAAAAACTGTCATTATTACACACACACAAAAATCCTTTTCTTCAGACTGCTTGCTCAGTTTTTCCATGGCTGTAACCATGGCAAGTCTGACCATCATCATCACACCCACACCACCTTGATACCCATCCATACCTTCCCATCTCTGGATCTCAGGTCTGGCATTCTGCTTTGACTCCATGGAGTGACACTCTTGCCAAAAAACATTTGCTTCTGATTCCTTTTTACACAGACTTTGCTTATACATGTGTTGCTCACCAGCCCTACTACTTTGCTCTTAATATATAAACAAGAAGTTTCTGCCTCTGTGTTAAAAACCTGTGGTGATCCCTGGTTCTCCTTGGCAAGACTGATCCTGTCAGGGTGGGCTTATCTCTGAGCTCATTCCTGGTATTTTCCCTTCCAGGTTAGTATTTTCCACATTTAGCACTGACTCTGAGGGGGTGATGGACTAACTGAGCTTTTCTCCCTGCTGAAGGTAGTGTGAACCTGCCCCACCATGGCTTCTGCCATAGTGAATGGAGGGGCTTTTCCTCAGCAGCACTTGGGATGTGAACTACCAGCAAAGACATTAACTTGCAGCTGCTGATGGCAGTGAAAACACTAAAGCATCCTGTGCAGGGTTGTTAAAAAGCTGCAGAAGATTTATGTAAAGCTGTAAGAATAAACATTGGGCTGAAAGCTTTGCTTCACAGAGTGACATGAGGGCTTCAGTGTGCACACACAAGGAGGAAAGAGAGAATACTCTGAGCTTAGTGCCAGAAGGAACAATTAACTCCTGTTGTCTGATTATTCTGTGTATTCAGAAGACATTCAAGCTGCCCAGCTTCCTTACATCCAGCCCAAAGACTTTTTCTAGCTAAAGCAGATAGGTAGTTCAGTCCTGGCAAGGTGTGTGCTTCAGAAAGTGCAGGGATGAGTCCAGTTTATGACTGGTGTAAGGAAGTGATCAGATCACTTAAATCAGGATGCCTTCAGTAGATAAACCCCATCTTCTTACACCAGGCCAAGAAATGTAGTAAGTGAAGCTTGTGCTCCATCACTGTGGCAAGGGAAGTGTGTGAGCAGACACACCAATGACAAGCTTTCTTCAGAGCACTGGCCTAAGTGCTTGCTCTTTTCAGTCCAGATGTTGCCAACCACTGATGCTTCAGAGGAGGAGAAAACAAATAAAAACAGCAGGATTTTTTTCCCCGACTCCCTGTATGTAGCTAATTGAAACCCTTAAGCTCTAATTAACATAATTAGGTTAAAGCTTAAGCATTGTGAGAGTGTTGAGATAATAGAAATTATCTGTAAGCCAGGTAATAGAAAAGAATTGGAATGTAGTGACAGAAATGGGGTGAGATTTCTCAGGTCATAGGATTAAATTTGGATTTATTGATAGTTAGAGCAGTTCTGCAGACAGATTGTTGTGAAGCCAAAAAAAGTCTGCGTGAAGTTGCACTAAAAAGTGCATCTCTTAAAAATACAGCCTAAACCCCTTTATTGAGAAGCACTTTCACTTTATTACAGAGCTGAATTTTTCTGCCTTCTACCACTGGACACTGATTCTTGCAACACCAATGATGGCAATGTGGCCAAATGTCTTTTATCCAGCCTTTGCAGCCTGTAGCACAGCCAGATTCATCAAGCACCTCAACTTATTGCTTAAGGCACAGAATAAAACAAACTACTGCAACAAGACTGTGAGCTCAGCAAGGCTGATTTTCCAAGTGCTCTGATCACATCTATGGCTTTTTGTTCTAATGCTCTCTGTATGCCCACACCTTTCAGGCTGTGGTTGCCACAGCTGGATGTAGGATCTATGAATTAATGGAAGGCTGCCTTGCTAGATGCCCTGCTAGCTGGAGGGCAGCTCTCTTCTGCTTTCTTGTGGGCACACCAGCATTTATATCTCTGGGTCTGCCAGATCCTGTAAGAACAGGTCACATTTGGACCTAAGAGAGACAAAGACTTGTCCTTGTTGGTTTTGTTGTGGTTTTTTTTTTATGTCCTGGCTGATGTATCACTGAGGGCACTGCAGTTGAAGAACCAAATGAAGGGCTATCAAGCAATGGAAAGGAAAGAAGACAGCCTAGTTAGTGTTGCACAGAAAGTTTGTGGGTGTGATGAATACCAATGAAAGCTGTTGCTGTTGGAGCAAATTATGTTCCAGCTGCAGTCCATGTCCTTGGTTTGCACATCACTGCAGCCAGAGCTGTCAGCCAAGCTGTCTGGTAGATGGGATCATTTTCAAATGGTTTTGCTTCAAAGCTAATCTAATTTGTGCACGGAAGACAAAGAGCTGGCATGGTAAGAAATGCTGTGCTAATAATTTCCCATGGACAACGGGGGCTTACAAATCTGGAGAAGATCCTCACCTCAGAGTGGCCCAGAAATGTGGGCACTCCTTTTGTCTCTTGGAGATACACCATGAGCTTATTTCCCTCTCTGACAGCCCTCTGCCAGTTACAGAACAAAAATGCCTTTTTTTTTCCCCTTGTGCACCCATACTCCTTCCTCCCTCCAGACCTGGTAAATGCAGCTCCCTGTCTCACAAGGGTTTTATTTTCCTGTTTATCTGTCCAGCACGTTCCCCATTCCCTTGGCCTATCACTGCAGGCTTTGGGAACAGCCCCTCTGCAGGCTCTGGAGCAGCTCCCTGCAGCCACTGGCAGGTGCTCTGAGGTCTCCTGGAGCTTCTCTGCTCCAGGCTGGACAACCCCAGCTCCCTCAGCCTGTCCTTGTAAGTGGTGAAGGTTTTAGTTCTTCATCCTGCAGAGGACAGAGATACAGGGAAGGGGACTGCAGAATAATTCTGAAAGGGTAAACAGCATCTTGCTTTGGAAATGCACATGTCCGGAGAAGCTGCTGTACTCTCCTGTCTGTAAAGGGGCAGAAACCTTTGCTCTCCCTGCCGTGTGCTGTCCCAGCAGAGCTGTGGTGCCCTGAGGAGCAGTCATGCTCCCAGCTGTCAGCTCGGGAGGGTCGGAAGGGCTGTGCTGTAGGGAGGAGACAGAGGTGTGCGTGGATCGCTGTTACAAAGTGGAATATTACATATTTTGACTTATTTAAATTTAATGAACCCCAGAAAGCACTTTCAGTGTTTACTTTTTCCTCGTTTGACTCTAATTAACCTTTCCCATGATTCAGATGTCTGACAAATGTGGAAGGCTGCAGGGCTAAGTGCTTTTTTTCCCGTGATTGACTTTAATTAAGCTTGCTCTAGGCTTGAAACCCTAGTAAACTTAGAGAACTTTATTTTAATTGCCTTCTGCCAGATTTACTTATGCTAGACAAATATTATAAATCAAATACTAATGCTATTGGAAGAATGATGAGCTGAGTTACAAGGCAGTGGTCTGCCACGCTGAGACACGCTGTGCTCTAAATGTGATGAGAAAGTGCTGCACAGGGAGAAAAGTGACTGGTTTCATGAGGCAGCTTCTGGGGCAGTTACTGCCTTTCTTTTCTGTAGAGCAGGTATGAAAAGACACCAGGTTCAAACTCAGGTTGTTCTTCTCCAGTTTCAGTGGCATTAAGTCATATTTGTTCTTACTAGAAATTAAGTGAATACTCCAAGAACTTACTTCTTGCATTGGACTGCTCACCGAGCCTTTGTTGCAGATGTTGGAACAAGTCAGTTCAATCTTAATTAGGGGACTTTGTCCCCTAAATCACATGGCATTTCTGCTCCCTGAGCATGTTCTGACATGACATGAGTCTCCAGAGAACCAGTCAAGTCCCAGTACGTGTGTGTGTAAATACCACAGAATGGTTTGAGTTAGAAGGGACCTTGAAGATGGTCTGGTTGTACCCACTTGGCACGGGCAGTGACACCTCCCACCACAGCAGTGCTCAAAAAAAAAAACAACAACAAAGTGAATGTAAAGGTTTTATCCAAACCTTTTTGGTTTGTTCAGCATCCCAGCACTGATACAAACACTCTAGCAAGGTGGCACACTGCAGACCCCAGCACAGCACCCAGGGGTGACCTCAGGCCAGTCACCAGGATGAGGGAACTGTGGGCTTTGGTGGAGCTTGCAGGGATGGTGGTGTAACTCCTGAGTCTGGCATAGTCCTGGAGAGCACCAGAGCACTTTTGAGGTAAACAAGGATAGATGGTGAGGTGGAATTTAAAAGTACTCAGAGTCCTCTTTTACATAGCAGAGTATTATTTAAAAAAAAAAAATTAGAGATATAAACTATTTGATGTACTGTGGCTTTTTAATCTGTGTCTTTGTTTAGTCAGATTCACAATTAATCATGGGGGAAAAAATATGACAGCCATTTCCTAGTTTTAATTAATTCTATTTTACATTCTGACGTGTTAACTTGCTCTTGATCAGCTTGTAAGTGATCTGTCTGACATGTCTATCTTTAATTCAGAGCAATTGCCAAGTGGTTCACGATTTATCAGAAATGTGAGGAGTAACTCTAGCCAGAAAGAGCTATTTTTCTTGGAGAGTGGAAGTAATCTATTAGAAAGGGCCTGGGAGATGGAAGAAAAATGGTTGTGTCATCTGCAGTGTGGGAGTGGGAGACCCCTCCAGATTTCCAGCAGGACTTTAAGTAATGTCTGCATTTCACAAACACCACAGGGGGCTGGCCTGCGTGAAAAATGGTGGGTACTTCTGATGCCTTGTTTAGGCTCAGTGGAAGGCTCTGCAGACCACCACGTGTGCTGTGCACCACATGTGCTGTGTTGTGCACCACGTGTGCTGTGTTGTGCACCATGTGTGTTGTGCACCACGTGTGCTGTGTTGTGCACCGTGTGTGTTGTGCACCACGTGTGCTGTGCAGATGTTTCAGTGCCATGCTTGCTGGGTGACATTAGTGACAATTCCTGTTGGTCTTCAACACCACAAACCCAAGAGGAATGTGGCTGCCTCAAAACTCCCTTGACAGATCTTTTTATAGCAATAATAGCTACTGAAAAAGAACCAGTTTTTTCTCAGCTTGCTCAGAGTGGACAGTCCCAGGTGCAGGCAGTGACATTTCTCCCTCTTGACTGCCACTCTTCCCACTGCCTCCCATGGGAACAAGCACCTTACACAGAAAGGGCCTTTTCTCACACTGATTAGACCATGACCTCTGCACATTTATGGTTCTTCTTCTGGCTCTGGGAAATTAAACCAGAGCTGCAGCAGGGACAAACATTTGAATGAATTAATTGTACGGTACAAAACACAACCCCCAAACACAGCAGATGTAGGGAAATTTTGCAGCTGGGTGTAAGTGGTGTGGCACTCACAGCTTCACCTGGTGATCTTTGGTGATGGGGACAGTGCCACTGCCCTCCATCCAGCAGGGACCGTGATTCCTCCACTGTGGGAGCCTTCTTCCTCCTCTCCCTGCTGCCAGCACAATCCTTTGTGATCACAGGCTCCTGGAGGGCAGGGAAGTAGATGCACACTGCATCTAGTGGGGTATTCTCAAACTCCACCCTGAGAGCACTGCAAAAAGGTGGATTTGTTTAAAGCTCTTCCTTATCCCCAGAGCAGTGGGTTAGAGGATGGTGGTTGTTGCTTGGGTTTGGCTCACATCAGACTTGCCTCCATAAAGGAGCTGGCTGTGTGGCTGCAGCTGGCTGGGTAATGCCTGTGCCTGTCTGTCAGTACCAAGCAGAGCCCTGCCAAATTAGCCAAAAGAGCATTGCGGTCCCAGCACCTCTTATTGTTTTGTGCACTCCTTGCTCCCATTCCTTTCATATTGTTCTGGTACACAGGGCTGTAATCAAGGAGTTACATAACTAATTAAAGCAGATGTATTTTTAATAAAGACCAGGATTGATTTTTTGAGAATTAACAAATTAAATTCTCCAGTGTATCTCAACACCATAAAAAACAAATCAATATTAGTTTTGTCTTTGAGGAGTGCTGTTCTCATCTGGGGCAGACACAGGGTCTTGTCCTGGGCCACTGGCACTCAGCACAGCTAGCCCATGGCTGGTGAAGTGTGCCAGATCAGAAGCCAGGCTGTAACTCGTGGGTATCAGAGCCCCAGAGCTGACAGGCTGCTTCTGCAGGCCTTTGCCATCTGCTTTATCCATAACATCAGTGAGATGTGAGTGCCACGCAGGGGCTGCTGGCCACACAATGGCAAGGAGGATGCATGGAAATCACTGAAAAGGCTCCTGCTGGCCCCAAGGGTCATGGATGAATACTACAGACCATGGAGCCAGCCTATCATCATAAGCTGCTTTAATTAAAAAGTCTGTAATTAATGTCTGAAGATTTATAATGTGTACAGGGAAGAAGGGTTAACAAAACCAGGAGAAAATATTTGTGATGTTAATCAATGCTTTTGTTTGTCTGGGGTGAGAAGTGGAGGAAGAGTTTAAATTTCCTTCTTTATTACCAGATATCCTGAGTAAAAAACCCTCCCTCCCTCCCTCCCTCCCTCTTCTCTGTTCTCTTCTCTATCCTCTTCTTGAAGGAGCTCGAAGGCAATAATAGAGAAGATGGAAAGAAAAGGAAAATCACATTTTGGGAACAGATTTCAAAAACAAAGAGCATTCAGTTAATTTCCCCCTCCCTCGTGGAGATATTTGAGAAATGGCAAAGATTTCCAGAAGCATTAAACCCTTCGTTATTAACAGCAGTAAAGCAGGGGTATTTGAAACAAGAAGTTCAAAGACCAGTAATCATGTCCCTTCCTGGGCTGTCATGCTTTGAGATCTCCTCGTTACCTACTCAGAATGGTGATGGTATTGGGAAGCTTGGTCTCAAGTAGCTGCTTTGCCATAAACTGCTGGTTTTCAGTGGCACACTTTCAGTTGGGCAGACTGATGCTGGGAATTTGTCCTCCCTGGTGTCAGTCCCATCCACACTGCTCTGCACCCAGACCCCTCCACGCCGCGTGTCTGGAGCATCCTGCTCTCAGACCAGCCACAGGGTGGGACTGACCTTGTCAGGGTCTGCCTGAGCCTTGGGGACACGCGTGGGGACCTCGGATGCTGCCAGCACTGAGCACTGGTTGCCTCTCTTGGATCACAGAGCTGGCTTTCTGTGGGTGTCTGCACCTGGAAATGCCACTCTGCAGTGAGGAGGCTCCTGTACCTGTCTCTTCAAGTGAAATAGCTGCAGGGTGACTGAGATGAATCAAATGTCTTGATAGAACAAAAGTTCAGGGAAACAGGTACAAGCAATAAGCCTGCTGATTTATGAGCAGTGTGAAGGATTTACCACATTCTTGCATCAGTTCACATGATGAATTAGCTTTGGCCACTGCCTTCTGACTCACTGTGAGAGCTCATTTGCAAACATGAGATATCTGAATTGTAAATTATTCCTTTAATATTCATGATGAATAGAAAATCATTGTATTAACATTCCCTTCTTTTTTAAACCTCAGATTTGAGATTGATTGGAAGTGAAAGTTGTTAAGGTTCGAGTTGTACAAAACTTGGCATATGTAATTTTCTTCTCTTCCCCATTCCTGACACTGTCTTTCAGCCTTCCCTCATCTCACTGTTCTCTTTTTCCCAGCTCTTCAAATATACACCAGGCTGATTTCACAAACAAAAAAAACTTCTTTGAATTCTTGTACAACCTGAGGTTTCTCCAGCTGGCTGCAGCTGTGGTTTAGGATACAGGTTTGTGGTTTAGGATACAGCTGGTTGTCTGAGTTGGGTTTTTTGCTGTCCCCATGCTGCATCCACAGTCAAGATGTGAACTCTCAAACATGTGAAATACTCCCTGACAACTTCACGTGTAACCTGTGAGAATTCACAGACTACTGGTAATTCAGGGCACTTTGCACATCTCTCACTGAGGGACTGCACCATTTCCTTCATTCTCAACAAATTCAGGAGGAAATTCATTTGCTAATGATTATTTTAAAATACTTAGGTATTGGGATGAAAGAAAACAAACAAAAGTCATGGAGATATTATAATTTGCCTCAATATGACTGAAACCCTGTCCTTATAAACCCTAGCTTTGATGCAGAATTAACCTGTTAACATCCAGGCAATTGCTGTTAAAAAAAAAAAGAGAAAAAAATGACATTATTACTGGTTTCAATTCTTCAGTGTCCTGAATGATTATCAGGAGCTGGGGAAGAATGAAAAACTGAGCCCTAGAAGGTGATGAATATTTCTCTGAGAAGTGCCAAGCAATTGGCATAAATCATTATGAAAAGTGTGCAACGTGTGAAACAGGCAGCAAACAAGCAGAGGATGGTTTTTGCTCAGGGCCAGGGCCAGGCTGTTCATAACCAAGGCAACTGGGAGTGCCCAGCTGGCAGCCTGGCCACCAGCAGGTCCCAGTGCTGGTGCCTCTGCCATGTCAGCTGTCCCAGTGCTCACAGCTCTGAGCCCAGCCCCTTCCAGCTCAGCCCTGCAGCTTTCCCTCCCTCCTGCCAACCAGCTCTCCCTGCTTCCTCCCACATGTGTGAGAAAAAACCCTAAAACCTCCTTCAGGCAGCAAGGTGAAAGATTCTCCAGTGTCTGAGGCCAAAGAGAGTTGTGTGTCTCATGCTGTGGCCACAAAGTCCTCCAGAAGGACACTGCTGCAGAACTACTGGAAAGTTGGTTTCACTTTGCAGCTGAACCTCTGACTCTGACTCTGTGTCTGATCATTAGTGTTGGAATGTAAATATGTGTTCACTAAATCAATGTGGGTTCATGTCAAAAATCAACATGTCTGTCTTCTCCTCTCAGGATTAAGTTGGAAGAAACACATTATTCTGAATATAGAATACACAGAGACAGCATTCAGTGTTGTGCCTGGACCCAAGAACTAATCCACCATGGCTTTTTTACAGTAAGCCAGTAGAGAATAATAGAATGGTTTGGGTTAGAAGGAAACTTAATAATCTCATCCCAGCCTCAAGGAACTAGGGCCTCACAGTTGATGTGGATTTAATTGAAAATGTTGAGCTTTCACTACTTTGGGGTCCACTTTCCCAAGGAACAATTATCTAGAATTTAAGATTGTAAAATACTTGAAGAAAATGAATTAATCCTAGTTAATGTCAAAATCATTAATTGCCCAGCTGGAAGAACCACTCTCTTCCAGTTCCTGGGAGACTCTTGAAATGAATAACTAGACCTTTTCCACACCAGTAGCTGTGGAGGAGACATGCAAGCAGTGTACCGGATGTCTTTGGGGTTATTTTCCTACACAAGGTCTTCTTGTTTAAAGACAAGCACGAGGATAATCCTCATGTTTCTTCATAGATGCCTTTGTCTTAATCTAGTTACAGAACTAGTGCCCTGACAGGTTCTTCTGGCACTACTGCAGCTCATGAAAAAGAAGAGTCTAGGACTTGTGATGGATTTCCAGCAAGCACAGCTAAGCCCACAGAAGCTGTAGGACTTGCCTGAGGTGCTCTGGAGGAGCAGAGTCTTGTCGGGAGCTGGTAAGAGTGTGAAGGGCAGTGGAGATGCTACAGGTGGGCAACAGAACTGCCTGGGGTGATCTTGTCTGCAGAGAAACTATTTTCCTGGTATTAGGAGGCAAAACAGGAGATGCAGGCAGAGCACTGGGCTGTCTGTTCAATCAAGACCCTGCACTAAAAGATTAAAAAATATTTTTTCTTTTTTTTTCCTTCCAAAAACTGCTTCTGCTTGTAAGCCCAGCTCATAGAAAGAAAAATCTCCCTCTGTTTATATCCTGGAGGCTGACAGCCTTTCATAAAGCTCTTGTCTGACAGTTTCTGAATGGGAGCTGGGCAGAGCATTGTGAGATTTCAGAGATGTCTGTCTCCTGGCTGCTGGGCTGCTTTGGCTGCAGCCACGGTGAAGGCAGTGTGCTGGCAAAAGGGTGGCTGAGCAGGTGAGTCAGAGGTGAGGTGAGGACAAATGGATCTTTGAATTGCAGGGGGGTTGTGCTTGAGGTAACTTTTATGAAGCTTTCATGAATAATAAACTTTCTCCTTGCTTGTTTTCCTGAGCATGAATGAATCACTGGCAAATTTGTTTGCAGCTACTTTGATAGTTAGCAATAACAATTCAGTGTATTAATTCTGCTCAGCTACCAGCTTTGCTCAAAGATGTCAGACAGTTTAGTTGAACACATGCTATATATCTGTTGATTTGGTTGATTAAAATAATATTTAGTGTATCCTGTACCAAAACAGTATGGAAAACACAGCTTTGACTCAGCAGAGATTTCAGTAGTAAACAGCTCAGTGTAATTGCTTAAGACAGGTTTTAATCTGCTTGGTCATGAAATATTCATGGTCATACCTAAGAATAAATGTCAGTACTGTGACAGCTCCTGACGAGATCTAGGGCATTACCTGTGGATCCTTAGAGCAAGTGTTCATTTGCACATGCTGAAGTGCCATTTCTACCTGTGCTGATGTGCTAAGCAGCTTTGTGCCTTGTGCTCTCCTGCCCTTCCCTGTAGCAAAATCCCCTTCCCTGAGATGATCACTGCTGGTGGTCACTGCATCTCGCTGCTGACTTTGTAAGAGCAAGGATTTGTGAGGGGGGTGCTGATATTTGAGCCCTGTAAGAGACTGTTTGAGGCGTGACCCCCACCAGAGACTCTGTGAATAATGCCAGTCACTGGATCCCATGCCACTCACCAGGCCTGGCCATCAGCTGGTGAAACAGGCCCCAGAACGGGCTCCAGTGTGGATCTGTCCAGTGCATCAGCTGGCTGTGAGCCTGTGTTTACAAACACCTTCAGAGTGGCAGCAGAGGAAAGTGACCATCATCCCAGCCTCAGAGCCTGAACTGCTGTCTCTGACAAGACCTACCTCCAGGGGTTGTGTTTGAGTTCAGAAGGGTTTCTTTTAGGCACAGATACATGATATATAGTGTTACTCCACACAAGTAAGGATAGCAGAATCTGACCCAGGGTTTGCTAATGATCTGTTGATAATGCATTAGAAAAACACTTCCTTCAGATCTGAAGTGTCCTTTTTGAGTAGGACCAACTGGCCACATGTCTGTATAATGCTCAGCTCTCATGGGGGGCTAAGCACAGACCTGGTAAACGGTTTCTGCCATGTGGCTGAGATCTGTGCTTACTAATTAGCATCTTGAGAAAGACCATTTCAAGAACATGTGTGGGAGTGGTCTGGTTAATTAGGGCTATCAGAAACCTCCTATCAACATAGTTGGGAAGCACAATAATTTTCTGATGTCTGTTATTTCTTCAGACACAGCATTTGCTGTAATACTTGACCTAGTTCTCAGCTTCAGAGCTGAGGTTACAGGTTACAGGGCCTCTTCTATCTCAGCCAGTTGACCCACAGGTTGGGAGCTGCACAGCTATCAAGGCCATCGACATCAACACCAGAAAAATAACTAAAACAATTCAGGAAATCTCTGTTCAAGCAGACTGGTCAGCAGCATTACATTTCCATCATGAATATGCACATTACTTATAAAAAGAAAAGTGGGTCACTAACACTGACCATTGTTAAGTGTTGTGATCCTGCCTAAGAATATCAGCTTGGAACTGAAGTACCTGTGCAGCTTTTCAGAACCACCATCAGAAGTCTCCCTTCCTGCAGGTACTGAATACCCCTCTCCAGGGAGGAAGGGGAACAGGCAAGGAGGGTGGGGGTAAAAAAAGAGATTGAGGTGATGACATCAAGAGAATTTAGCAGAGAAGGGGTGTTTCAGGGCTCACTTGTCAAGAAGTAACACATTTGCAAGTGTAGCTCTGCTCTTGTTTGGCAGGTAGCACTCAGAAGCAGCACAGCCCCCATTCTCTGTTGCCACACCTTCATTCTACATGTACAAAACTATTGAATTCCTCTTCTAATCAGCATAGCAACTCTTTCAGAAAGGTTTTAATTTCTTATCAACCTAGAAATAAGTGTTGGTTGGCACCTAGGCCAAGCAAGGGGAAGGCTTTCTGCTGTTGTACACCTCTTAGCCAAACCAGGTAAAGGTGGTGTCTGTACTGTCCCCGTGCAGTCAGTAGGGATATGCTCTTTGCAATCCCTTCAGCACACATCAGTAGCAGGTATTTCAGCCTGACATGCCCATGCCCACTACCCAACAGAAGACCAGCAGCTGTGAGCTGCTTCTCTTCACACCAAACACTGCCCTGCTTGTGCATCCCTGAAGAACTCGGTGTGCTGGGTACCACAGACTCTTCCCTCGGTCTAATCTGAACATTCTCCCTCCCAGGGTAACTGTGAGACAAGCCACATGCTTTGTCCAGACACTTCAGATTTTACATCTTTAAAAATCGTTACTTGGTCAAGATTAATTGAAAGCTAATTAAAAAGTGTCACCATCCACCTTTTTGACAGATCTTAATTACAACCAGGAGAAAATGCTGCTTCTGCTTTAAATTCACCAATACAGCTTCTTGGAGGAGTCAATCTTACAGCCCTCTGTCTGGGCAGACTGAGAAACTCACTTTAGCAAGAGGGTAATTAGACCCTTTATCAAACAGTGTGAAGGCAGTGATTGAACCAATCAAGGAGCAGGCACACAGCATGGGCTTGGTCTGGAGAGGGGAGGAGGATGTCCCTTAATTCCCAATGCTTCTCACCCCCTTCATAAGGACATGTGGGAGTCTGAGGAGATAAATGGTACCAGCCTGTGCTTCCTCTGGGCATTACCTGTTGAGGGTGTGGTGTGAGGGAGCTCATGGGCGGGCAGGTGGGTGGTGGGTAAACCTGAGCATGGCTCAGTAATGAAACAGCCCTGTCACATCTGAGGGGTGTGCACCTCCACTGTGCTTCTTCATCTGCCCCTCACTCCTCCTCACAGCAAGGAGAGCTGGATTCATCAGCAGTGACTCATGCTCTGACTGCCAGAGGGTTCACTGTGTGGCAAGAGTTCACTTAGATGCCTAAGTGGGAAAATGAAATATTTCAGGGAAGATTTCTTTCTGTAACATCAACACTGACAAAGGTCATCACCCGCCTCTTGGGATGGATTTCTGTGACCTTGTTCTCCTGCATGTTGCCATCTATGATTGGGCACAACAGACATGTCTTCAGAACACAGAGGAGTAATAGTCTGCTCTGAGGTGGCTGAGCATGGGAAGATAAAACTGCAACAAAAATAAATACTTCAGAATATAAAATAAATACTTCAGAATATAACCAAAGTCTTCAAAAATACAGTGGACCAAAGGTTGTTTTGATTCAGGAATAGAGGACAGATGTGCCAGAGGCTACTGGAGTTTTGGGGTGCTTAGATTCAGTGACACTTGTGTGGTGTCCACAGTAGCCTGAGTACCTTGGCTAGGAGATGGTCCTTTCAGCTTCACATAAAGTATGAAAAACAGTGCTTGGAGTACTGCAAGAGTGAAACTCTCCCTGGATTATTTTTTTTTAACAGTTGCCCAATAATGTTTGCCATCATTTCATGATTTCTGGTCTGGTGAGAGAAGAATATTTCATCAGGATGCATCTTGAGTACCAAAGATTAGAGGGTCTTGAGCTATCTAGAGTACACTTGAATCCTAACAATGAAATACTGTTTATCAACACCTGTCACACCCTGGTCTCCAATGAAGACAGACATTTTTCACATGCTGCTGAGAGAGCAAAAGCCTGAGAGTAAAATGGAAGCTGCTTTATCATGTTTTTGCATCTGTAACATCTCTGCTATTACACTAATGACCCCATCTCATAGTTCACTGTACCTGTTGGTAGTGTAGGGTGTTAGACATACAGGTTCCGAGAAGATAAACACATTTCTGATGTTCAAACAGGCTGCAGACACTTCTAAACTTAAACATTTTTCAAAGCATTAATTGCCATATCAGGTCAGTGGCTATGGTGGCAGGTGTAAAGAATTAGATTGACAGAACAGGAATTGGAGTTACTGAGAAGGATTCTCTAATGAATCTACTCACTGTTATGCAGGAGAGCATCTGGATACTTGCAGAAATAAAACATATGGTAATACATTTGTAAGATAGTGAGATACATATTCTTATAAATATGCTGAAAATATAGCAGCTAATGTGCACTTTTTATGAAGGTCTATAAATATTTATCAATGAAATATATTGAAATGTATACTTGTCAAGTCTATGTTTTCTCTTTGAGAGGAGAATTCATAATGTGAAATGCTTAGTAATCTTTCTAGATGACTCAGAGGGACCAGTTTTCTGAGCAGAATGGAAAGTCTATGACTTCTGTTGGCTGCAAGAGAGGGGTTTTAATTTTGAAAGTGCAGAAGTAATGCTGCATTGTTTCTGTAACTGACACTGAGAAACATCAGTCACCCTGTGCTCTGGGTTACATCCGGAGCTGCAGTAACTGCCCAGACAAAAGGCTCTTTGCAAATACCCTGGCAGAGGGGAACATTTCTTCCTTTTGTAGCCAGGACTGTGGCCATCCCAGTCAGTTGATGGATAGATGCCTTCTCTGCTGAGAACCAGCCAGTGAATCCTCATCCCTACCCAAAACCAGAGGGAAGAGTGGCACAGTGAGGGGAGGATGCAGAGGGGATGGCCACTGTGTGGGGAAGTGTTTGTCTGTGGGATACTGCCTGTCAGTGTGATTTGGAGCTGAAGTTAATGACTCCATCCTTGATCTCCATAGAGACTGGTGAGAAATAAATGGCTCCTCCTTTTCACTCCAAACAAGCTATAGTAAAGAGAGTGCTCTGCTTGGGGCTTCCTGACGCTGAATGTAAGAAGAAAATGGCCAGGCTGTCTTGTCCCACATCAAAACAATTACCTGAAAGGGGTCAGATCCTGAGGTAGTTGCCCCTTAGCTCTTCTTTCTGTATGGACAGGAGAGACTCAAATCAGAAACACATCGGGCTTCTCTAAAATCTTCCAATTCTCGTGAGCCAAATTGAAGTTCTGAAATGAAGGTGTCTGTGTCTGGGGTGTGCAACTTCATAAAGGGAAAGTGGGGACTGTCATATCCTGATCTGTCCCCTTCTAAAGTACCTAGACATCCAGAGGTGTTCACTGACACCACTTCTCAGTTGCTGGATTCTGTCATGTGTAATTACCATAGGCTGGTAACTCCTCCTGGACTCTATAGGCTGCTTTACAGCTCTCCCACAGTCCAGCTTGGCTGTCAATGCTTTGTCACACAGCTCCACACACAAATACTTGCTTTTATTTCTGACAGATCTTTCACACAGGCAGGTAATATAACCAGGATCCCAGCCCAATAGCTTATCCAAGAGTGGAGGATGCAGACTTCTTTTTGATGGCTGCTTGTGCGTGTTTTCACTCCCCTGCTGTCTCCTGTGTGCCCTTAATTTTTTATTTGCAGATAAAAAATGTCTCTTTTAGTGCATTAAGTACAAACTGAGTGGGTAGAGCTGTCTAAGCAGGCCAACGTGGTGCTGAGGTGTGTAGAAAAAGCATCACAAGACCTTGAGATAGTTGATGCACATAGCTGTGGCATTTTAGTGGTGTGCAGTTAATGAGGTGCTATTGAAGGATTTGGAAGCATTACCTCGAGAATCTTTTAATATCATGAATCACCCAAATTTAACCTAATTATAGAAACACATAAAGAAACTGAAGAAGTTCTCTGTTGAACTGCAGAAAGGAGTTTTGTACTGTTTAACACAAGGTGAAATGTCTGCAGGTGCTTAACAAAGAAAGTGACTCAGAGACTCAGCAGGGGAGAAGTTAAGTTGCATTCCAAAAGTGGATACCCAGAAGGATGTTTGGTTTAACTGTTTCCTGAAAATTTTCAAACAGATCTTCTTTATGATATATGAACAATTATTTGAGATGAAGTTTATTAATGTCCCTGGACAGGTAACTGGCAGTGGGTGGGGCAGGGTGATTTAATTTTGCAGAATCATTCAGCTCTCTTGCATTCACTTTGCTAGTACCAACCAAGCCTTAAAAAAAGCTCAAATATCTAATGATTATTTCTTCAGGGGGAGTGTGGCAGAGGAGGAGAAAGCAAGCCCAAAGGATGCTTGAATTGGAAGCATAAATACAGTATATCATGACGTGTAAACAGATGTGCCTTACACTGGATGTTTGAATCCTTGCAGAAAGGCAACAGCTCAGCTGTGGCTGTGATCTGCAGCACTGCCATGCGAGACAATTGGGGATCATGCAGAAACTCCTAAAGTGCTGTGAGCTTCTAAAGAAGCCTCCAGATCACACATGGTTTCAAAAGACTAAGGCAGAACTCAAACTAGTCTTCAGAGCTATAAATAGCTGCTGCAGAAAGGAAACAAACTGTTCTCCATTGTCCAGGAGGAACAGAATGAGAAGCAATAGGTACATTTCTAATTTCAAGGACAATTAACCCCTGGGACACATTAAGGCAAAGCTTCCATATAAGAAAAGTTTCAGTACGAGCCATTTATTAGATAACAGTCCCTCTGAATGGATTTTACAGCATCTGAAGGTTCTTTCCAGAACTAGAATTCACTACTCACCATCTTATAAGCTGGTCTTGGATGCTGCTTCTGCTTTTGCCTCTGATTATGTATCTTTCTAGGGAAATTTAAATCTATCTTTAAAATTCACACATCCAAGCAGCATTATACTCAGCTTCATGGTTGTTACTCTGTCTTGCCCAAAAGTTTTTGTGCTGTGAACTCTTAAGTGAAATAAATTAATAATTCCAATGAGAGGAGGGGTTTGTTGGGGATTTATTATTTTTTTTTTTCAGTTTAAGCAAGAGCAGAGTCTGTCAGTGACAGATTCAGGGGTAAGAACTGGCAGGACTCCCACAGTGTTTCAGAAATACTGGGACTGCTTTGCCCCATGGAGGAGGATTCTGCAGCATGCTGTGGAGTCTGGAGGGGACAGCTTTAACTTTCTGGAGAAACACTCTTTTAAAGCTGAAACTGATGTCACGGGGAAAGATGGTTGACTGGGATGTTGTCAGAAGGATGCACGGAGGGGGAAACGCTGTTCACATTTTCCAGAGACATCAGCGATGCCTTAAAATGACTTGAACCACAACAAGAAATAAATATTTCCATATTATGAATGCTCCCTGTGAATGACATGGGTATTTTTCCCCAGGAGCTCACAGAGATGATCTGTAAAATGTTGTACTGTTTGATAATGCCGAGGTGGCAGAAAAATATTAAAGAGGGTTCAGGCAAAAGGGTGAGTCAAGTGTTCGCTTGTCTAAAAACTCTGGATCTTTGAAGGTGTCCATGAATATTTAATAGCACAGTAATAAGATTCTATTTTTCCTCACATTTAAATGAGCAAAGTTTGGGAAGGTTATCTTTGAACAGAGAGCCTCCTGCTGCCGCGGTGCGCAGGCCGCAGCCGGCCTGGGCTGGGCCTGGGCCCATGGCCTGTGCCCAGGGTAGGCCTCACTTCCACTGCCCCTCACTCCACACCTTTGGCGATGGCAGGCTGCAACCTCCCCACTCAAAAATACCCTGATTTCCATGGAAGTAGTTGCAGTATTCCTTAATAGACCCGATTCAAAGCCCAAACACAGAAAAACTGCATTTCTTTTCTTAATTTTGCCCCTGATCTTAGTTTCGTGAAGACAGAGAAACACAGATGTCTTCAGGGAAAGCAATTAGGAAGACATCCTAAACGTACTAGTCTTTTCTTTTTTAAGCCTTGTGCATGAGCACCTCAACAAAAACTTCTCCCACAAATGAAAGAAAGAACCCGACAGTGAAAGGTGAGGAGAGGAAAGGAGCTGGACTGGGGCTGCAGCCTGAGGCTCTCCAGTGGCTCAGAGACCCCCCTGAGCTGAACAGTTTTTGGAACTAAATATCAGACCAATGAAAACTTTCAGTCCTCTAAGCTGAGAATCTGAGAGTGCAAGCAAACGTTTTCAAGGCTTGTTCTCCAGGGTTTGAGGGATTTTTTGCTCTCCCTGAAGGTGAGCATTTAGAGACAAAAACCAAACAAAACAGGGCTATAAACTGAGGGCAGATCCTTGTGAGGGAGGCAGCAGCAGGTCCATGTTCAGCTGCCAGAGCCTTGAGTTCTGTGAGCATCCAGCAGCAGGTCCCAGTGAGGACCATGGGCTAAAGCAGCAGCTGGTGAGACTCACTGCACTCAGGGCTCAGGAATTTTGGTTGTGGTTGAAGGCTTCAGAATAACAACTTGATTTTAGCTCTGGTTCAAGGGCAATACTGGCATTTGGGACAGATCTGAACTAAAGCCATGATGAAAATGATTGCTTTAGATGATGCAGTTTCCTGGCACTCATCATTGAATAGCCCACCCTGTATGAACACATACACTGCATGCATTTTCTGAGTAACTGCGGCTGTTCTGATTCTTCAAAACAAATGCTTGTGCATGAAAACAAAACGAGCCTGCATTTCAGCTAAAAGCATCAGACATTTGAGCAACAAATTATTTTTCATAACAGGAACTTAGCTTGTGTTTCCTTACAATCTCATCTCGAGGAGTCTGGTAGTGATTAGATTTCAGAAAAGGAAGTATTTTTGTCTCAACGAAATTTCTCCTTTGTGCTTTGACTTAAAAAATTCATGTCTGAAATGAACTTTATGTTCACTTCTGTAAAAATCCCGTAAATAACGATGAAGATACCTCTAGAACCCAGCTCTTGGGCTGTTAATTGGCTATGATGACATTTATGTATGTTACTAAGATTTGAAACTTGAACACATAAAAGGTTTAAAAAGATGCAGAAGAAGGCAGTTATCCTAACAATGCACATGATGCTGTTAATTTAGCATTGTGGTGACATTAGAAGTACATAGGATTAAAACTCTAAAACTGTCAAATTAAACTATAATGATTTCTGTGTTCTCCACTCTTAGGCAGTTCTCCTTGTGGTTTCTGTTTTTCCAACAAGCCACCATCATCCTCAACCCTGAGATGCCAAGCAAGCACAGAACTACAAACCAGCTCCCATCTTTTGAAGCTGTGGAGATGCCAGACAGCTCGGCTCACAGACAACACAGAAGCCTAATGGTGAAGTGATCTAACACTGTAAGGCAAACCAGAGTGAGAGAAAATGTCCTTGCAGTATCCAAATTAAAACACTAAATAGCTCAGTCTAGACTCCTCCAGCTTCTCTAAGGGACCTATCTCCAGAAGCTCACAGAGGGGGTCTCACTGCCCCTTGGCCAGTCCATACTGAATTTAGCTGTGTTTTACCACGTGCATCTCCCCCACACCCCCAGCCTAAATGCTAAGCCTGTTGCATGACAAAACTGCAGGTTTAGGTTTTCATTCTCTGCTCAGATGCACATTATTTGCACTTCTCAGGGCCCAAACTGGTTTCTGTGTCCAGCAGAGGTTTTCCTGGGATACAGACTATCCCTGGGTTGTCTCTTGCCTGCACAAGGACACACTGGGCTAACAGCAGCCGTGGCCAAGCTAGATCTCATTTCACACTAGCAGTCTCACCCAGGAACAGGGCTCCTCTGAAAGGACTCTGCACCAGCAGAGGTTTTCCTGCTTCCCAGGACCAGCTGCAGGTGTGGGAGAAACTGGTGGGATGCTACAGAGCCAAAGTGAAGCTATCACACCCCAGAGCAAGCAGGGTGTGTGCTGAAGGAGGACACACAGTCTGAAGACCTCCTGCACAAGAAGCAAACTCTAAACCCCTGTTTGTGCAGACTGGTTTGTTACCTGGCTGGTGTGAGGCTGGCACACTGCATGTCAGCACCCTGGGGGTGAAGGTGGCAGGTATTTCATTCAGGAGGCAGCTGCATGAAGCAGCTTTACACTCCTGGAAACTAAGACCGGGCTCTTGGTCTAGCTGGGTTTTCTAGGATTTGTTTTGGAGTTTATCTTGCAGATAGTTACTCAGTTCAGAGACATTTGCAGATACGGAGACAATTTCAAGGAAGCCTGGCTGTGAACCTACCCTGGGGGATACAGTGCTGGCTTCTCTCTGCAGCTCACTTGCTATGCAATGGGACACTCTTCTGGTACGTGTCAGTAATGTAACTTCAAAGAGAAAGGACCACCTCGACCCTGAGCTCAAACTGATTCATGAATATGGAACTCTTGGAAACAGGATGGCATTGAGCTCTGCCCCCAGCACGTCACTGAGTGGTGGCTTGAACTTTATTTTACAACAAAGCCCTTGAAACAACTGCTGTGTGTTTGCCAAAGGTGCACACTGGGGCTTCGCGTTTTGTTAAATACAAAGGAATCTAGAGGTGAGGCTTAGTGATATGTGGTGAAAACTTTTCCTCATCTGCACTTTAAGCAAGACTGTGCAGAGGTCACACATTGTCTAAGTTTTCTTCAAATCAAATTGCCTAATGCAGACTGTGGGTGGAATTCATCTCGCCAGCTGACTGAAAGTTACACATCTTGACTTTGTCTGGAGTCAGTGGTGAAAGGCAGGCACCTTTAAAGTGTGACTCACTTTGTGCTAAGTGTCAGAAAAGTAGGATGAATTGTCCCCTCAAGAACCTCCAGTCTTTCCCTTGACTTCAGAGGAAGCTTCAGTCATAGCTCAGTTGATGTAACTGAGATGGCTAAAGTCAAGTGATAGATCTGAGCTCCTGGGCACCCAAAGCAGGTAAGTCAGCAGCAGCAGGCCCTTCATGTGCTTGACCAAGCACAGGAGGCTTTAATGCTGGAAAGTCCAGTTGAGAGATCTGGGAGCCTGAAAGCTCGAGACAGCAGCACAGTGCAAAGCCACTCCCATGACCCTGCTTCAGGGAAAAAAAGTTGGTATGCCTTGTCTCCCTGGTTACTACAGCAAGCAGCAGCATTCAGGATTAACACAGGCTCAGCTGAGACTTCACCTGCCCAGGTTTGCATCGAGCTCTTCACCAGTGCTGATGCATCTCCCTCAGTTGACATTACTCAGCAAACAGACCCAGTTCCCTGGGAGAAGCAAGAGACACATACTGAGGGTACACACTTTTATCCAGGCTTACAATATTCACTTTGAAAATAGTGTCCTCCTTTCAGTCATCTTAAATGTATTTGCTGTTCTTCTGGATGACTTTCAGAGTGCTTTCTAGGCTTTGCTGCAGCCATCCAGATCTTTCCTATGGAGTCAGAATGTTAATTAACCCACTGACACAGAGTGCACTTGACTTCAGAAGACCTTTCTGCTGAGGAAAGGGCTGTGAATCCTGATTGCCAAAGTACAGGCACCACAACCAGAAGGACACGGTTAGAAAAGCAATGGATCCCTTCTCAGAAAGTACCAGACATCTCCAGTCACTTTTCATTTCAGGAGCCCAGTGCCCTGGATGAACATTTTCCAGTCAGTTTTTAACAGCCAGCCTGTAGCTGCACAGAACAGATATTTATACCAAGCTACAAAGCATCTGACAGGTTTTATTGTCAAGATTTACATAAACTTTCTTCACCTTTGAGCCTGCAGCATGTTTGAAAATATTTTCATAATAATTAGCAACTTTAGATGTGTCCCAAATTATGCCCTAATTCTAATTAGAAGTGTCATTAGAGAATCCAAATCTGCTAAATTATCTTTTTGAGTTGATTAACTTTCCCCTTCATATACCTGATTTAAAGTGGGAATCTAATTATCATCTCTTTCCTGATTTGAAGCACTGAAATATTATATGTTCTTAAATTACTCACCAGGGAACATGCACAGTGATGGTGCTGAATGGCGTATTTCACAAGTGTTGTACTTGCCATATAAATGATTATTAAATTATATTCCCTGGAGTGTATGTGGTGACATCTGGGGTTGCTTCAGGCATTTGGAGCTCCATGTCTGTTACCAGATCACTATGGTTTCAGGCAGCTAGAGTAATACCATCTGTAAATTAATAAATGTCACCCTTCTGTGCTACTTCCTTTCACTCCACATTTGTGGTTTGATCTGTATCATATAAATACATCAAAATTCATGGGTTTTGTCGTGTGTTTTTGTTGGTTTTGGGCTGTTCTGTTTTAATGTTCAAGTGCTATGGAAAGATGCTGCAGTTCTGTTCACAATAATATGCAGTTATGAAAAGCTATTTTGTTCTTTTGTCATAATACGGGGATTTTCTCATTTGTGTCAAATTCCAAAGTCAGCTGCAAGCTGCTCATTACCTGATGATTCACAGATAGTGTCTCCTTCCTGGAAATCAGGGAGCTGACTACCTTCTGGAGAGGAATGAGGGTGTCACCAGCATTTCTCTTAGGGAATGGAGAAGGTTCATGAAGAAAAAAGCAGCAGGAAAATACCCATTTTCTTTGCATGCTTCTGGCTGAAGGGAAATCCTGCTTCATGTTTTGGAGAACTGTGGTTCCTTCAGAGAACACACACCAGTGCACAGCTTACTGAAACTCTACAGCACCACCTTCCTAATTAAAGAGCAGCTTTAGCACAGACCAGATTAATGCAGTCTCTTCTCAGAAAAGGCTTCATGCTGCAACAGAGGCAGGAGGAGAACCCCACTGTGGCCTTTAGTCACACTCATGCCCTGGGTCTCTGTGCTCACCTGGGCAAGCAGAAGCCCTTACTTCTCTTCTGCTGGAAGCTGCCATGTGCCCACCTTGTGTGCCCAGGCCAAGCCATGACCTGGATGAGCTTCCAGGAGCCCCAGAGGGGATAAGCTCAGGCCCAAGCTACTCCCCAGGGTGGAACAGCACACAGCTTCCCGTCAGGGGTGACCTCTCCATTTCTGGCTAGAGAAGAGCCTCTGTATGTTCCCTTCCTGGAGGTGTCTCAGTCAGAGCATCCTCCAGAGAAGATGCTGCCACCACCTGCTGTAGAAGTAACATGAAGTCCCAGGGCTGAGGTCCTCCCTGCATCCCTGGCTTGCAATTAGCATTTTTGTGCTATATTTGCCTTCAACTGCTTGTGGGCACGTGATTGCTGCTTCTGCAGCCTGTGACTCAGTACACAGACCTTTGTTTTCAATCTGCAATATGCTGCCTTCCTCCCATGTAGATAATGTACTTCCTCTGCCATCAGCATGCACTGAAAGCTACACACGCTGCAAGGAAATAATGGACCTATTTTGACAGCAAGGTCTGATTCTGAATCAGATCCTGTTCCCAGGGTGAAAACGTGTGTGTGTGAAAAATAAATCTCTGCCAGGAATGAAGGCTACCATAATTTTGGGAAAGCAGAGTCTCTGTTGTTACTCCCCAGGAATATGATACAGCATTCTGTGAAAGCAACAGAAACCCTCTTACAGTGAATTGATTCTGGGATGTATTGACATTCTGCCTTTGCTCCAGGCCATGTTCTTCTGCCATAACCAGCCCATTCACTAGGTCTTGCTTTTATAGAAAAGCCATCACAGAGCCTCCCTTGGCACTGGAGATCAGACTGGCATGAATCATGGAGCAAGCCACAGGACCTAGCAGGAATCTGCCAGCAATCTGGAATCCACAGGGACTCCACACGTCATCTAGCCATGGTGCCCTGTTCCATCTGCAGCACTCAGGAGAGAGCTGAGCCTGAACAAAACACTCCTGTTTTAAAGGCACACTGTTGAGGGGCTGAGCAGAGCACTCTGAGGCAAGGACCAGAGATCACACGGGGTGTGGTGGAGCAGAACTTCACCAGCATAGTCAGCTGAACTCAGCCAGCTTCAAAGGCCACCAAGATCAAGAGCATCCTTCCCCTTCATCTCTATAAAACTGCACTCTGCTCCCATGCAAGAAGCAACACTGACACAGGAGGAACATGTTCCAGCGGAGGATTTTGTCATCAGTTGGTTTTTGGTACAGTAAAAGCCATTCCTGGGTGTCTTCAAGGTGCACCCCTCTACACCAAGAGAAGGTGTGCAACTGCTGGAGTTCAACAGGCACTTCTGGGCTGCCAGAAATACATCCGTTTATCCCCCCCTCACCCCCAGGCTTTCTTCTGTTTACCTGTGCTCCATCAGTCACACAGTTTCCTAGCACATGACAGGAGAGGTTACACACATGAACAGTGGAGCACCTGATGTTCAGGGTAACAGTGAGCTTTGCACTGGCCCTTGGAGAACTGTTCCCTACAGTGCTGTCTTTCAGTCTCAGGAGCTGATAAGGCCTTCATCAAACTCCACATGTTGCTTCAGCACGTTTGTTCTCATGCAGCCTCTCCCTAAGTGGTGATGGCCTCGAAGCTGGGTTTGCAAGCCAGCTCTGTGGCTGTGGGCAGCACAGCTCCAGTGCAGCAGAGGCTTTTTGGGGTGCAGACTGGCTAGCAGCTGCTCTAGGGATCTGTACACGTGTTCAGATAGACCAGCCCTCACCTCCAGCACAACCCTTGTCTGGGAGAAGGGAACAACACATCACAGACCTCTTGACCCAGCCCAGCTGCCCTGGGCAGGGCCTTTGTGAGGGGCAAAGCCCAGGGTCACCCCACTCTCCCCCAGCACCCCTCCAGCCACCTGGAGGGGTTTGAGATCCATAAGATCTGCTGCCCTGCTAGCACCCCTTTGCATCCAGATGGCCACAAAGGAGGTGTGAGAGTTTCCCTTTCCCTTTAGCATCATGGCTGCAGACTGTCCAAGCCACAGTCCACAGATAATACATGCTCAAATAAACAGCAGCTGGAAATAGATGGCAACTTCAAGTGCCTTTTTGTCGGAATATTTTTGAGTCTATGCCGTTTTGTTTTTAAATATAATTTATCCTTCCCAGAATAGAAAGCAAATTAACTACTCAGTTAATAAAAGAGAGCAGAAGCCAGAACTTGGGACAGCCAGCTTCTGTAGTACAGGCTCCCAGGGAGTGATACCTTACTCTGTGCATAATCTGTTGACTTTTAAAATCATTAATATACAATGGTATGCCATTTAAAATGCAATTTAAGGTATAAAATTAAGCACTGACAATGGAGATCTCTGGTGATACCCATTCCTCTGATACAAGAAAAGCTGCAATCACTTTTGCTGCCTCAGATTACACATGCAAGTGGACATTTATTCACAATTATACTTTTTTCTTAAAGCTTTGCTGTTTGAATCCCAGTACTGGTTTATACCTGCCCATTTTTACTGTATTACCAGTGTGTTTATTGATTGTATTTAACACTTTCAGAACAGTTTTCTAACAGCTTACAGCTTTGGCCTGTGCTAAAAGCTTGATCCCAAACCAGTCAAAGGAAGAGAACTCCCATCTTCTTTACTAGGGCTGATCTAAGCCCTGTTTAATTAAATTATTAAATCTCAAGAGCTGTTGCTGGTCCCTTGTCCTCTCCAATCTGATCTGGAATAAGTACTGGCACCTGCTTTCCCTCTAACAGCAGAAAGAGAGCAGAGAGGAGCCAGGTGCCACCACAGCTTGCCACAATCTTCAGGTGATGATGGAAGCCGAGCAGTGACTCTAATCCCATGGGCTGAGCCACAGAAAAGTGCCTTCTCTGCCTTTCTGTCTCCACAGAGGCAGAGGGAAGCCAGACCTCCAGGTTTTCTAAAGCAAACCCTCTACACACAAGTCAACACAAAGGAGAGATCTAGGCTTTCACAGGTTGTGACAGTCTCTGTGAGCTCAACATCACACAGCTGCTCACCCCCTGCTCCCACCTCTCCTGAGAGGGGAAAGACTGCCAGGAGGAAGGACATAAAAAGGTGAGCCTCCCAGGGTTGAGATAAGGACAGTTTGAGAAACCACCAGCACTCATGAGAGCACTAATTAAACTGTAAGCAAATGAAGCAATAGAAGGGAGGGCCTACCTGTATCCAGATGCCTGCCACTTTCCCTGCTCCAGCCACCCTGAAGCAAGCTGAAAACAAAATGGGCCCCCCCAGCCCAGCCCTCCCCTTATATAGGGTCAGGGTCAGGGTGTATCCAGCATCCCCTTGTCTGGGGGTTGTTTATCCCCCTGTGGCCCCTCCCAGCTCCTGGGCCAGCAGCTGCTGGGGATAATTAATTAACCCCAACACAGGGCAGCTGCTCACTGGGAATCTGTGGCCGTGTAAGAGTTCTCCTGTGCTTGATCATCTTCACTCACAGCTTTACACAATCATCACTAGAAGAAAGGCAAGAAAAGAACTTTTTTCCTTTTCAGTGCCATGTTACTTAGCTGCTGCATTGATTTGCTTTCCGACACAGGCTGCTGTCATACTAGAAGTGGGACAGTTCAGCCTGGAGAAGGCTCAGGGGGATCTCATCCATGTGTAAATACCTGACACTCCATCTGAACACAAGAAGACACGTGTGGAAGTGGCCAGACCCTGAGAGGTGTTGCTCAGAGAGGCTGTGGCCTTCCCATCTTCGGAGGCATTTGAAAGCCATGGCAAACTGCTCTAGCCTTGCTCGAGCAGAGACTGCACCAGATGATCTCAGGAGTTCCCTTCCAACCAGAATGATTGTCACTTCACACAGTGTTTTACATGGATTTATGCCTTACCTTCCACTTGCATGAGCATTCTGGAGAAGTTGTCCAAAAAGCAGTTTATTTTAACTACATGTCATTAGCAAAGCGCTGCTTGTCAGCCACCTGAGCAATGCAAAACTTCTCAGGATGTCTCAACATCTTTGATTTTTAAATGAAACAGTTTAAAATTAACTGCTGCTTTCCAACACAAGTCACATTTGTGTCCCAGCAGAGTTGGAGAGCCTTGCTTTGCCAGCACAGGAGGAATGTATTGTTCAGCACCTCTCCAAAGAGACCGTGGCCTTTGCATGACTAAGCCAACTGGAGAACCCTGGCCACTTATGCAACTATTTCACACAGAAGATGCCAGCAGAGCTGATTTAAAATGCATTAGAAGTGAAAAGGTGGAGGAGAAAATACAGCATGAATATTAATTTCTATTCCTAATCATGATCAGGAGGAATCGAGCCTAGTAATCCCATTTTGGCAGAGTCCCACGAGTTCCTTTTTCTGGATCTTCCTGTGTCTTGAATGCATTGATAATTAAAACAACAACAAAAAACTGGCATCAGCACAGTAATTGAAAAGTGTCTCCTACCAGACACAAATTACAGCAGGAGATCAGGGTAGCATCTTTTTCAAGGGAAACAATTTCTGTTTAATAGCCTAAGAGTTACAAACCTGAACAATATCCAGAACAATCTGTATTTTCATATGCAGCACCCACCTATTATCTGAGGCTGTAACTGTTTCAGCAGCAACTGAAATGTGCTTTGCTTTACACTGCTGGGACTTTTCACAGCCAGATCTCCCAGTCTGGGGGGGATTTAATGTTCTGATTTAATGAACTTCAGCCAAACTTCTTGCACTGAGAGAATTCCCATGTAAAGGCAGCAGCTCAGAGCAGCAGAAAGCTGGCACAGGAGTGAGCACTTCTGCTCTGTTCTCACTCCCTCTGGAAGAGCTCTGGTTACAAAGCTGTGGGGAAAAGATCCCCAAATCTGGTCTCTGGGGAATGAGACCCTTGAAACCCTATTCTCAGTGTAAGGCCACCACACTTCGCTTCTCACTCACCCAGAGCAGAACCAGGGACTGGTTCTTACTTCAACACCCTTATGATTTGGGCTGTGACAAGCTTACCTGGAGCAGAAGAGCTGCCTTCTGCCTGGCTCACCACCTTCCTAGTCAATGCTTCATCTCTGGAGAGCATCAGATCTTGGAGGGCATTTTTTATTTTTTTTTTTAATGTGTCAATGTTGGAGAAAGACAAACTGGAAGGAAGATGGGAAATGAAGGCAAGATTTGAGAACAGTGGAAGCAGAAGCCCATATGGTCACATACTGGGAGCAGAAAGATGGATCTGCATAAAGCTATGACCTGAACCACTACATTCATGCCAGCATTTTGCAACTGAAACAGTAGCACAGAAAATCCACAACATATGGAAGAAAGGATGTGAGACAGCAAGGAAAACCTCTCTGATCTCAGATAACTGAGACATGTCTATTACATCAGTCGATTATTCTGTCCTTGTTGCAAATACCATTCACTATGCATTGAAAGAAGTTATCAAAAAAGACTGAATATATGTTAAAAAATAGCAGTTAACTTACCAGAAGCCTGAAGAGATTTCTTTAAGCCTTTCCTGAAATGCAGCATTTTTAATTGCAGACAATGGAAGCTCTGGGGACGAGCAGCTGAAGGATGCAGCCAACTCTTCCTGCCATACAGTCTTTCATGCCTCATTAACCCCAATATAATTTAGGTAAACTACTGAACCTTGGCACCGCCGCCAATAAAACCTGCAGAAATACATGGAAAGGTCAAGATAACAAATTACAAGGCTGTAAAATCAAGTTCTTATTCAAAGGATACTTTGCCAATAATTTTATGGTAATTTGCTTGCCATGGGAGAAGAAAAATATGACATGAATGAAATTACTCTGTCCCTTAATTATTCATTTGCAGATGTCCACAGTGTGATTTTGTGTCAGGCAAATGCTCTGTGTAAGCCAACATCTATTTCCTAGGGGTTGTGTGTTCTCCATTAGGATATTAAATACTCTCTGATGGGGAATGCAGCTCCTTGGGGAGGAGCAAGGGAAGGGAGCAGTGTATGAGCAAGTGTATGAATTGTTGGGCCTGGAGTGACACCCAGTCAGTGATGTTCATTGCTCACCTGGTGGAAATACACCAATGTAAGTATTTTTCAGCAGCAGGGATGAAAATGAAGTATTTTTTTTATACTGTGTTGCCATCTACACAGCATCTGAAAAACAAAAAACAAAGAGCAAGATTTTTTGGTAGATAATTTACCTCCCAATATGGTTCTTACTGTAATTGATTTAAAAATCCAATCCCTGTCAGATGCGAACACAAAAGTAAATGTCAAATTATCTTTAGAACTTTCTAAAACATTCAGAAAAGTGAATGTTTTTTTTTCAGGCTCCAGATCTTGCAAACAACAAAAGTTAAATTTTCACTGGGGTAATGACCTACTGTTTAGTCCATATGCTTGTTGCCTAAAATTGTTGAAAAATAGGATTACATAATGAAAATTTTAGACACCACTGCCTAGCCTGGCTGTTTATTTGAACTGATATTTTAAGACAGTTTCTTAGGGACCAGCCTCCTGTTGTTTCCTGTTTCCATGCAGCATGACTCAGTCTTCATGCCAACTTGAAGCTTTTCTACTTTATTTGGAAAGTTCAAGAATAAGGCTGCACGTCCCTTTGTATGCAACAGCCCTGGCTTTGTTTTGTCAGCAGCACACACGTGCCAAACAGCAGCCTACCTGAGGCACCCCCTGCCACCCTCTCGAGGGTTATTTCCAGGACTGAAGAGCCCCCAGGTATGGGCATCAAGGTGAAAAGCTCCGTTCCCATCAGCAATGGAGCTGCGACTGCAGCAGGGCTTGTCTGTGCTGTGCATGGGGTGGCACAGGGATGGATGTTTCTGGTCCACAGAGATGCTGCTTAAATCATATTTTAGCACAATTTGACTTTAACCCCCTTCAAAACGGGCAAAGGAAAAGTCAAATTCTGCTAAAATACAATTTAAAATAATTGTGAAAGCATTTTGCAGCGAGATCTTTTCACTTGAAGTTTTTGTAGCTTCTTAAAGTAGATGAGATTTCAAATTCAAGGCAGTTCTTTGATTTTTCAGCATGATTTTTTGGTTTTCTTCTGAAATACGTTGGCTTTTAATCAGAAGTCTGTGTGGTCAAATTACAGGAATTCATGGGAAAAGGCTTTACATCAGTTTCTGAGAATGGAGTGTTTCAGGACTCAAACTTCACTACCCTTAGGGTTCACAGGCCCATTTAAGGTTAAAAGTTGTCTTGAAGAGCTATCATAGGTGGAGCTGTATGGCTGTGAGGAACAGCACAATTCCAATAATCACTCTGCATTCAAGGAGTGGCTGCTTCTGCTCTCCTGGTGCTTGAGGAGGGAGGAGGTAAAATGTCTGCAGCAGAGGCTCCTCTCTCCATGTGCAGTGTCCAGTGGATTTCCAGGATTTGGATTTGGATTTCCAAATACATCAGCTGGACCCCACACCTTCAAAACAGAGCAGCAGAGATGCACTGCTTTAGAGGGGACTGCAGCTACAAGGAGGAGTGTGTTGTACAGCCCGTGTTTAATTTCCCTCCATACAGTGAAGATGATGTTTCTTCAGATTAAACACAAGCCTTAGGTGGGCCTGTACATACAGGAGAAAGCATACAAATGAGCACTCTAATTAGAAATAAAAATGCCAAGGAGCACACCCATATCTAATGCAGACCTTGACATCCTTTAACCTTTTCCCATGCACCTCAGAGCTGTGAGTCATCCATTCCACCTCAAAATACCAGTAATAAGGTGCATGGCAAACCCATGTCCAGAACCAAAGCTCTTTCTTCAGTACCTTTCCTTAGCAGCCCTGGTTTGGGGAGGCAGAGGTGGAAATCAGGAGGCTCTGTAATCAGAGCTGCAGCGTGTGGCCCAAGCAGCTGAGCAGTTTGTGCTCACAGATAACACACTGTGCACAGGAACTGTTCAGAAGGGGTCTGAGGAGATTAGTTAACAAAACACAAAGAACATTGTCTTCTTCTCACCCTGTTAATTCCACTCTCGATGAGAGTCTGGCAAGGCTGCAACTCAGTGCTGGAGACAATCAGAGCTGTCTCTCATGGCACTCATCACACAGTGGTTTCAACTCCTCTTTCATCTCCAAGGTAAGCAGTGAACAATGAAGCTAAAAGATTGTTTTTGTTTTGTTTTTCTGTGTGAGAACATATTGTTCTTTTCATCTCCATCAGCTGTTGTGCTAACTGGGGATTAATTAAGCAGCCGCTTGTTGCTTCCCCTTGTATTCCAAACAGCTCTGGTCCCCGAAGTTCCAAAGTAATAAAGATGGCAATATCCTCCTGCAGAGGGGCTGGGAAAGTGCACCCCTGCTCTCGTGGCACTGCAGCCAGAGAAAACCATCAGAGCTCCCCCCAGTGCCCCTGGGCAGCTCTGTGCACAGACACCTGCTGGGGACTCCTGCTCTCCACTGTGGACCCTGCTGAAAACCCCCCTTGCAGCAGGATGGGCTCCCTGGCAGCAAACCCAGAGAGCTTCTCCTGGGTCGGGTTTATTTCAGTCAGCAGAAAGAATGCAGGGCTAAAATAAACAGAAAACCCCCAACCAAAACAAAAACACCAGACAACCCCCCCAAAACAAAGCAAACCCAAGCAAGCCAACAATCCCCAAAGAAACAAAACAAAGTGAACCAACAAAAACCCCTCCAAACTCCAACCAACCTGCTGCAGCTGTTGAAGATGGGGATTTCTCAGTGATGGGTGAGGAGCTGGGGCAGATGGGTGGTCGGATGGTTCACCAGGGCAGACGGGTGGTTAGATGGTTCACCAGGGCAGACGGGTGGTTGGATGGTTCACCAGAGCAGATGGGTGGTTGGATGGTTCACCAGGGCAGATGGGTGGGTGGATAGTTCACCAGGGCAGATGGGTGGGTGGATAGTTCACCAGGGCAGACGGGTGGTCGGATGGTTCACCAGGGCAGATGGGTGGTCGGATGGTTCACCAGGGCCCTTTACTGCAGAGTGTAAACCCATTTCTTCATCCTGCTAACATGGAGAAACCAGAGTAAGAGGGAGCAGGAGCCCTCAGGACATAACTGAGGTGTCTCAAGAGATAGTCTAACTCTCTCAGTCCAGATGCACACACTGGTCTGGCCAGGCTGAGGGCAGATCCCAGGGCATGGCACACAGCATCCTCACCTATCAGTAGATATCCTGATAATGAATCCTAAGCACCAAACTGAAGAGAAGGAGGAAGCAAGCTGGAAAAAAAGGGGGTTAGTCTTGTGTGCAAGGCTGCATTATGCCAAGAAGTCATACAGTTTTTACAGCAATATAGTCAGCAGCACATTGAATTACTTAAGTTCATGGCTCTGAAAATGGTTTTGCCAGTCAAGCCTTCAAAACCTCACCAGAGGGGTTACTGATGAGGGTACTTTAAGCTAAATACTTTCCAGTATCTCCCCTCATTTTAACTCTGGAGGAAATACTTTTGACCATGACTGGAAGTGGTGTGAACTGGTTTAATTTCCTGCATTATTCACTGCTCATTGATCAGATATTTTAGCATGGTGGTTGACAAGAAAAAAATCCCTCTCTGGAAAGAGCCAAGAACCCAATGTCTGGGAAAGATGGTGATATTAAAGAATGAGGAGAACATTGTGAATCCTTCTCATCTTCTTCACATCCAATACCAAGCCCTTCTTGTAAACAGAATCATGGAATGAGTCCATATCATTTGGCAAAAAAATGTGTCCTAGAAGCATTAGGCCAGGAAGGTTCTAAGCCAAGTTCTCTGTACATATAAATGGACTGAACACTGTGAGAGCTGATGGGAGAAGTTTGGCTGTCACTGAGATTACATCTGTTAGGAAGCAGCACCAAGCATCAGTTGCTGTAGCCCAGAGCACGGACACGATGTGGGAAGGTCTTTTAGAGACAGTCATCAACTGCTGTCTGTAAATCCCAGCAAGACCAAAAGCCAAGCTGAAGAGCATGCTCAGAAACAGGTCTGCAGTGTCTCCCAAGCAGTGCCTGCTTAGCAGAGGATGCAGCAGCATCCAGAGGGGTAAATCCACCTCCTTGCCACGCAGGGGGGGAGCTTTGTGTCATCCAGGCTTTGGGTGATGAGTTTGCTGTCCCAGGACTGCTGTTTGTCCCAGCAGGTGGTGTATGAGGCAGGCACTGCTAGAGGCACCAGGCCAATGCTCTCTGCAGAAGCTTTTGTGTTGGTGACTCCCAGCTCCTCATCTTCCTGCACACCCAAAGGAGACCTGGCAGGACAGAACATTTAGATTAAATGATGTCAGTTGGAAGAGTCAGACAAGAGGGTTGAAACCACTGCTGCCTAAACTATTACTCTTGCAGAATGATCATATCTTATTTTTAGCAGATGGAGGCATGTCTCGCCCTGGAGCTGCAGCAGCCTCTAATAGTTATTAATGGCAGCTGTCAGGTGTGCAGCTACTGACCAACAATGACTCACCTTGGCCCTACCAGAAACCACAGATACACAGAGATTTTTCTTGCCCTTTTTTTCAGTAGTTTTCCTTTTTCCTCTATTTTTTTTTTTAAATCTCATTCTTCTGTAGGCAGCATGATAATGAAATATCAGAGTGTTTATCTCCAGTAGCCATTAGAACAAACTAATGAACTTGTTCTGGAGATACAAGCAGGTCATCACCTGCTTTGTCAGTAAATAATTCTGTTAAGGAGGCAATTTCCATCACTGTAGGTACTCACAAGTTAATTTAGAAACTACCAGCTTTTAATTAGTAGTGCAGCCAGCATACTGTGTGGCAAAATATTGCAGAAAGGTCTTCAATTTATCAGGAAGCTAAAGAAATAGAATGAAAATCCCCTTCTCTCCCTCTAAAGAGTGATAAAAGCACTCAAACACCAGTATGATTGACATTAATAAAGGGAAATAATTTAAGATTTTACATTTCTTTGCCTCCCCAAATCAGATACTTTCCCAACACATTTCATTCTTATCAGGCTACCGTATTTGCAAATTTAATTTCAAAGCATGATTTCTACATGCATATGTTTGACAAATCAGCTGCTGCTGCTGTCTTAATTAGCATAGGCATTTAATTCATGCTTTCCAAACAAAAAAAGGCAGCAGATAGTACAGAATGTGCATCAGTGGAGCCTGTGAACCCTCCAGACCAAGCGAAGTCTGTTAAGTTTTATGCAGCAGAGGTCTGTGAGGGCAGGAGAGCCCCAGGGAAAATGCAGCATCTCGGTGGCAGGCTGGGGGAGGACAGCTCAGTGTGGGGCTGCCCCTCCAGGCCACAACAACAGTAAAAGTCCTGCCCCTGCCTCAAAGGCTGTCAGGGAAACTGCTCCTGAGATAACACTGACAGAGCCTGGAGACTCCACCTCTGCTGGCTGCTCACCCACCCCTTCCCCCTGCACACAGCCCCTCCTGGGGGAGACCCCAGGGCTGAGACAGGGACAGTTCAACCACACAACACAAAGAGAGGAGAAACCACCAGCACCAACGAGTGCTGATGAAAGGAGACAAAGCCAGTCGCAGAGATGAGGAAGGCTCTTCCTGTGACCAAGACACCACTTTCCCTGCTCCAGCCACCCTGAAGCAAGCTGAAAACAGGACCCCAGGCCACCCTTATACAGGGGCAGGCTTGGGGGATATCAAACATCCCACTCCTGGCTTGGTTGTCTGTGCTGGCTGTGGCTCTCAGCCCCCTGGGGACAAACACAATCCAGGACACACAGTCAAGGGGCCAGGTCTCAGGGGACAGCACTGAAACCCAGAGGAAACAGCTGCTTGTGACTGGAGACCCCCCAGCTCTTGCAGGACTCCTCCAAACATTGCTGCTACCAGGTCACCATTAGTGGCCATATATTTGAAATGCCCTGGCAGTCTAAAATGGCACTTGGTGAGTGAGAAAAAGGGGGAAAGGAGGAAAAATGGCAGTGGAGGAAAGGGGGAAAATCTGATTTCCAGATACTGGCCATAGGGGGGCTTTGCTTTAGGTCTCTGGAAGCTTCTTGGCATTCCACATGGAGAGAAATGGCTGGTGCTTGCCCTCCTGACCCCTGTCCCCTCTTCCTCTGGTACTATGACAGCTAATATGAAAAGCAGTGTTGCTACCTTGGAACAGCCTTTGATGAATCACCAGCAATAACCCAACATTTAATCCTAAAAATCGGGCTCCCTGTCAAGTTCTTCTGCAAACCAATTTCTTTAATTTCCACTGCTGGTCGTGTCTAACAGGGTCAGCTGCCCCGATCAATACAGCTGCAGGGCCATTTAGCTCTGTGATCCCCAGGGCAGCAGCCTGTCCACTTGCTGTGCTGGGGATACTCCATCTCCTTCTAATGCTGCAGCTGAGGCCCGGGCAGCAGAGCTGGGTGAGGGGTGCTGCTGCTGCCTGGGGCTGGGATGGCTGGGCACCGGGCACAGGTGACCCTGCTGTGAGGAGCTCAGCCCTGCCAGGAGCCCTGGTGTGCCAGTCTCACCTCTTGCAGGCCACGTCTCTTCCTAGGCCCCCCAGCTCCCCTGTCTTTGCCCAGTTCTTCCTCTGCCTGGCGTGGGGTGGTTCTGCCACACAGCATCTGCTTCAGCCCCACAGGAAACACTTGTTTTCCTTGGGGAAAAATCACTTTTTAAATATAGGATAGTTTCTGCACAACAGCTGTTACAGTCTCCACAGTTCTCGACCGAGACAAATAGGAGATGCATTTTGTTCATCTCAAAGTTGATCCCTCTTGGGCTTGAGGATACAGATTTCAGCATCATACTTATATCTAAATATGAAACTTACATGTTTATGAAACTTCAGACACTTTTGTCATAGAAGTTTTCAAAGTTATTAGGGTACCAAGTAAATTGTGGCCCTGGCTGGGAGCCCTTGGATGCCTGTCAGGCCTGAGCTCCTCTGGAAGGTCACAACCACAAAATAACCACGGTTGGAAAGGACCCCCAGGGTCACAGAGTCAAACCATACCTAAAAAATACCCAAACCAAACGAAAATCCCACAAAAAAAAACCCAAACCCCAACAAAATATCAACAAAAACAACCTCACAAAACACCATACCAAGCACAGTCCCCTGTATTCCTGAAACCCCAGCTCTCTGCAGTGGAGTGAGGCTACAGCCTCAGCTTGCCATGGCTGTGGCACTAAGTGTGAGCTGCTCTCTCACTCTGGACATTTCCAACGTGAAAAGGACATTTTTAAGAACAACTTCTTTTAGTCCAGATTACCATCTCCTACCCTCTAAGAAATATCTTGGCCTCAGCACAATGAAATCACATGAAAAATGTTTCAATCAGCTTTTTTCGGAGGCATGATGATGTAGTCTTTAATTATGGGCATTCTTTTTCTGTTCCCCAGAGCCCCAGCCCATTTGGAAATTATTTGTATTTTATTCATGCTTTTATTGTTAAAATGCTTTCCAGGCTGGAAAACAGCTTTTTCAAGAAAAAAACAACATAAATAAAGGGAAATGACTCTTCTTTGCTTAATGTATTTTCTATAATAACAATTGGTATCTTTTCAAATAAAAATAAAACACTGGCATTTTTCACCCACACAGAATTACAGGAAAGTTGTGGCGTGTCTTTGCTTATAGGTTCAAATTGGTTATAGTTAATAAAATTCACCCTTTTCGTCGGCACAGGTGCAAGAACCAAATCACTAGTAATGTCAGAGGGTTATAAGAGTTTCTAGCAGCCACCCCCTCCACCTGATAGCCTTAGAGATAGAGAAGGGAGGTGCCAGATTTGAGCAGAGGGCAGCATCAGTCCCCCTCTGCACATAAACATGTCTGAACATCCACGTGCAGCTGCTGCAGCACCCAGGATGGTCTACCTAACCCAGGCTTTATGTGCTGGGCTTTTCCACACCTCCTGGCTACAAACCCTCTGCACATCAGTGGCATTTAGTTCAAACCCAAGGTGACAACACAAAGATAAGAGAGTAACAGCACTAATGATAGCACTGATGAAGTGAGACACCCCAGAAGGCTCTACCTGTGCCAAAGTCAACACTTACCCCCCTCCAGCTGCACCGAGTCTCCACACTGACACAGGGCACAGACAAGGGGGCCCAGCCCACCCTTACCTAGGGTGAGTGTTGGTTATGGTACCAAACACCCCTGTTTATCCGGCTGCAGCCCCTCCTGCCTGCCCGGGCAGCAGCTGCTGGGGATAATGGACCCCAACTGAGCCCAGGACAGGTAGAAATGGGAGCCAGGCTTCACCTACCCCCTTGCTGTCTGACATCAGACCACTCCTTGCTTATCTTGTGCAGGCAGAACACTTGTTTTACATTCACAAGACAGAAAGAGAGAAAAGCATAAAACTCAGACAGAAACAACTATTCCAGAATAAATAAAACAGGAGGAAGAGGCTTTAAAACACCCCAAGGAAAGGATGCCTTTTCTCTCCTTCCTTGCCCTTTACTGCCAGAAAAAAACCTTGATTTCATGAATGCCTCCATGCTGCTCTTCCCAGCAAACCCTCCTGTGTTTTATGTGCTCTGGGGGTAACACTCAGGCTGGGACCAGCAGTCCCTTTTGTTACGTTCTCTTGGAACACGAGAAGACAAATGAAGAGACAGGTTTTAATCTTGGCATCTGGCAGTAGATGATGATGGGTATTCGAAAATGAGGGATGAACACTGAAAATGAGAATCATGTTTTCCTTTGTCTCAAGCTCCTCAGTCCCCGAATTATTCATATTCCGAGGCTGATTCATCATCTTCCTCCTTTTGTGTAATTTTCTTCTCACTGTCTGAACCCAATGGGGAAGAGAAAGCACACCTTGATTAATTCTAACTTTCAACAGGGTGGAAGGAGTGAGCCAGTTTTCCCAGGAGCCCTTGTTTTGCATTCCTTCTCTGGGAGCACAGCCAGGCTGGTAATAGCTGGGCAATTCTTCAGAGCACAGCAGGCGGGTGCTGTGAGGGAGATGTTGGCCTCTGGTGGGGCTGCTCATCAGCACCATGGAAATGCTCCCTCGACAGTAACAGGATGCTGAGAGCTGCTGTGTCCCCAGGGTTGTCCAGGGCAGGGAGGCAGGTCTGCTCAGACCCAGCCCTGCAGTACCCTCCACTCGCCCTCCTGCGAGGGGACTTCCCTTGGGGTGACCATTTCCACCACGAGTCTCCACAGGCTCTCTCCAGAGCCCAGGGCACTGCAAGTGTAGGTCACTGTGTTCTCACCAGCCATCAGGAAGAACAAAAGGGTCACTGCCACCCTCGGGGGGTGCAGGGTGCTCAGGGGTGTTTCAAACCTGAGGGGAAGGGTGGAATGGCTGCCAAGGTCTCCCTTTGCACCCTCTGCACCCCCTGGTTGCTGGCACTGTTCTCCACCTCCACTCTGTCCAGCTCCCCCACCAGCAGCAGCACCTTCTGCACGAGACAGAGGTAGAAGTGCTGCCTGGGGTTTTTAGAAGCCCCTGGGACATTTCCAGTCCTGGCTGCCAGCCGGGACCTGCTGCCCTGCACAGCCCTGTGGTGACCTGAGCTTCGTGGCACACAGGCAGAGTCCTGAACAAGAACACTCTGCACATCCCACAGGTGAACTGGCTCCTTGGCAGGGGCCAGACCAATCCTCCTCCTCCTCAGCCCTTGCACTGCGGTTCTAACGTGCACTGCTTTGTCAGCCCCACAGCAAGAGGTGGTGGTGAAAGGCATCACTTGACATCCCGAGTTCATCTATGTGTGATGTTAATTTAAATCACAACAGTTCCGCTACCCCATGGAGCTGCACTGCTTCTGGTTCCAGTTTTTGCTCTGCTCCTGAGGATAAAACAGTGCTTATGACAAAAGCACCAAGCCCAGACAGAACTGGGTGGCTGCTCAGCCCATCACCAGGGCTTGCCAGTGAAAGCCTCAGAAGTGGAAAACTGATCTTCTCAATTACCAGCATCTCAGAGTGTTCTGGGCCCATGGAAATCATCTAGACCAAGCCAGCAGTTTTGTTGAGAGTTAGCACACAGAGTTAAGCAGTTTACAGGTTAACATGCAAAAAGCTGAGCTATTGAGTTTATTTTTTCCTTGTTGCAACAAAATTTATCAGAAATTTTATGTATAAGCTGTTCAAACCAGTGAGAAAGGAACTTTTTCCCCCTGGCTTTGCATTCCTAAGTTCAACTTACCACTACACTTCAAAAGTCATTTTCTTTCAATGCAATATTTTCATGCAATGCATGAGAACTTTTCTGTCTCAGCAATTGTGCATTTAACACCTGCTGCAGCTCCCCAACATGTCCTGGTGCCTCCTGGTCCTCCCAAGCTCCCTCCCTGTGCACTCCAGACAGTTTGTGTGGCTTTTTTTGGTAGATCTAATTGTAAGTCTTCTGATCTCTGATGGATGTACAAATTCATTTAATCAGTCAGTTTTTCTGCCATATAGGCATCTGAGTCATATGCTCTCCACCAGCCTTTGCTTGGTTAAACACCAGATGGATGAAACAGCTGTATAAATCTTTAATCTCTATGACAGCCCTTCCTTCATTTCTTCCTTGACTTATGTGCTTGGTTTCTCTTGTATGTTCTTCCAATTAGGGAGTTAACCAATCTCTGTCATTCAGAGCTATTAAACACACTTTGCTTGTCTTTAGCTTAGGGAATTTTACTTTTACATTGATTTTCCAACATGTACATTAAATATTTAGCCTGCATTTGAAGAATATTGATGTCTTCGATATCCTTGTTGGCTCTCTGTTAATCTATCAGCATTGCTGGCATAATTAAAACCACACATTATTGTGACACCTTGAAACTACAGACTCTTTCTGTAGACAGTACTTTCTCGTCAGACAGTGCTCTCCTCCAAAACTGTGACATTTCTGATCAGTGGTGGTTTTTCTGCACAGTTGTGCTGTTTCTGCAGTCTCCCTGTTTTGATAAATTGCTATAAACCCATGCTAAAGGACACCTACCCATTGAAGCACCTGTGTCCTCTAAAAGGGTTCAACTCACCTTTTTTCTGAATGGCCATCCTAAAAGGAGCAGCCTGTAAGAAAGTCTGTGTGGTACTAACCCTGAGGAGATCCACCCCAAGGCCAGATGATGCCAAGGGTGTTCTCAAGTCCAGAAATACTCTGCCCAACAACCTCACAAAGAAAATTCTGTGCAAAGGCAGAGAATCGTTTAATACATTTGGATTTTGGGAAGTCTTACAGCAGGAGGGTGAGAGCTCCTCCAGCCATACAGCTTAGTAGAGGGTAGGAAAAAAAACCCTGTGAAGAATTAGATTTTTAGAAGATAAAAGCACGTGTTCAGCTGTTTGGTCTGGTTAGAGACAAGATAATGATATTTATTATTGTATTCTATTTCTTATATATAAAATAATTATCTATATTTATATTGTATTTATTATATTTATCTCCCCTCCCCAAAGAAGAGTGCTGTTCAGGCCAGGATCAGAGTAACACTGCTGCCTCAGCAAAGGGGGTGGTGAGCTGTTGAGCGAGGAAAGGCTGTTCTGTGGGGTGCACCATCACTGCTTCACTGGCTGATTTTACCACTCCACCCAGAAAAAGTCTTTCCTGACACACCAAAAAATTCCAGTCCAGACCATCAGGGGTACAGCACAAGAAATCCTGAGGCTTTGTAATTGGAAATGTGCATATAGAAAAGGATTCCTCCTTTCAAGGTGTGTACAGGAGTTAGGAGTTTTTTTTCCATTTCAGCTGAGGGATGTAAATTGTCTATACCTGTACAGAAACCTCCCTTCTAAGTCCCAGCCTGCTGTCAGTTCATGTTCTGCTTGCAGGGCATGCCAGCTGCATGTCCCTTGTTTATTCTCCTCTCCATCTGCATGCAGAAAAGTCCTTCCTGTCCCTATCAGCTACTCAGAGACAGCCAGAAGAGACTGGGTCTCACCCCTTTCCAGCAGCATTTCTCACACCATTGCCATGAGATGAAATCTCATTTATTTTATGGCTACAAATTTCAGTGGGGAACAGGAATCATTTGTTCTCCAAGGGAAGAATTTTTAAGCCTCCGAGGCCATCCAACACTGTCTTTCTCAAGGAGGCCAGCTTAGAAGTCTCTTAAAGATGTTAACTTAAAAGGAGAAGAGTTTTCAAGTGACTTACAGAATGGAATGTATGGAGAGCTTGGCAAATCTGGCTGGCTGTTGCTATGGAACTAGGGAGAATCTGCAGTCTTCCCCTTCACTGGATTCCCCTGATCTCAGACAGACAGTGGCATACTCAGATTTCTAGAGTTTTCCTTGTGTTCACCTTGTGTGCAGTTCAAATTGGTCACCCTTGTATTGACTTAGCACGGGCAGAAGTGAAATATTTTGTGAGGTGTGGGAAATCCACATGAAGCAAGACAGATGCCTCTACTGCTACTCCACACATGGAGGTGTGTTTGAAATCCAGGAATATCTCCCTGCGTGTTTTCTGCTTTCAAATGTGATAGCTTCTGAAATTGCTATGAAGGAATCAGCATTAAACACGTTATTAATAGACCCATTCTGGTTATTTTTGGGTGCTGTCACCTATATAGCAATCACATTTCATTCAAGCTTTTTATACCCTGAAGGACTGACAGGCTTTCCAAGAAAGCCAAACCCCAATCCTCTGATATTCTGTCCAAACAGGCAGGAGACTTCAATCTGATTTTGTTGAGCTGCGTTCTGCAGGAGTCAGTCATGTTTATTATTATCTGCAGACCCATGGCAGGTCTGTGCTGTTTTAGTGTACGTGTACATGCATATTAATGTGTGTATTGGTGCTGCTGGAGACCCCAGAGCCTTTCAGGGTGGCTGCAGGACAGTTCTGCAGGCACACAGCACTGCCACAAGGCTATTCAGCAGGTGGAACACAGCCTCCTGCTGCTCAACTGTTCCTCAGAGAGATGTTTGGTATTTCAGCTGCAAGGAGGTGACTGAGGAGACAACGGCACATCTCTGATACCCTTGTGAGCTGCTCTGGATACTACACTTTGTGGGACAGCAGCTGCCCCATCTGCTGTGCAGGAGGAGGGGCATTCCACACTAGGGAAAAGAACAGTCCCAGGGTTGTGTCCTGGAATTCCTGCTGTTGCTGAGAAGAGATACCATCAAACACCTTAGGGGCTAAGGCAGCCTGGACACAGGTGATGCCTGATTGCCTCTGGCTGCCTGCAGACAGAAAATCACACATTTATCCCCTGCTAAGCTTGTGCTTGGTGACCCAGGTGAAGGTCTGTCATCCTTCACCTGCTCTGCTTCACGGGTCTCATGATCAGCTGATCTAAGACACTCACGTTCCCCTTGCTTCACATTTCACTCTCACTCTGCAGGATAAGGGAACTGGTAAAACTGACAATTGTCCAAACAGAAAAACATCTGAAATGCCTTTAAAAGAATTAATATTCCTAGCTGCAGTGGTCAGACTTTCAGAAATATCTCCCACTAACTGCTCCTTGGACCTGCTGAGTCACTGCAGATAAATCCCTCCAATAATCATGAACATTTCATGAAAATAAGGTAATGATGTTAATTTGGTTTGAAAGGTATTTTGTGATCTTCTGATGGAATGTGTTCTGTAATAAGCAGAGTCTATTACTGAAGAAGAAGAATATTCTTTCAATCTATCCATACTCTTGAAAATTTTAAAAAACGCTTTCAAGACATGTCTTCTGCAAGCAAGGAACAGAAACTGTCCCTCCAGTCCTGGGTTTTTTCTTGTCTTTTGGAGCCCATAAGGACCCAAAGAGAAAGCAGGGTCAACCGTGGTACCCACAGCTGCTGAGGCCACTCCCACAGCACACAGCTCAGGGGGACAAAAGGACTCCAGAGGAAGCCAAGTGAAGAGCCAGAGATCACACAGGACCAACCTGCAAGTGCTGCTGGCTCCAGCTACACAAACAGTGGCAATAAATAGCAGCAGTACGTATGACAGATGACACCAGCCTGGCTGAAACAAAGACTGCCATTTTCTCACACCTTTTTTCCTCAAAACTGGCTTCTCAGCCAAAGCAGATAACACTCCAACTGAGAAAAAATGATTTGCCGAGAGTCTTGCCAATATGGAGAGGGGATTCTACAGAGAGAAGTTGGTGTCAGAATCTCTGCTGAAGGCACAGTGCTGGGCTCTGGATGGTGAGGGAGACACAGTGGATGATAACGAGGAAAGGGAGGAGCAAAAATAAAAAATAAAAACTCCAGAGGGATTTCAGTATCACTTACTATGTTTGTCATCATGCTGATTGTCTGCCTTGCAGATAACACACAGAAATGGATGGAGCTATCTTTCTGTGCAAGTGTGAGACCAAGCTGACCAGGAGAGAGAGGTCTTCTCCATGCCTGTCCTTTAGATGGTCTGTAGTCCAGAGCAGTGGAGCTGCTCAGGGAGAGCCACATGCAGCTCACACACAGGATTATTGTACTGCCACCACCGAGGCTTCAATTCAGCAAGGCACTTGAGCATGTGCTTTAAAACCATTAATTGTCACTAATTAGTTGAGACCTTCCTTGTAGCACTGACATCTTACCTTTGCAGACACACTATTCAGTTCCCCACAAGCTAACAATGGAGAAGAGTTTTTCAAGGGCTTCATTTTCCTGTCCTCTCTGGTTTTGTTCTGCCATGCCCAGAGCCAGGTAGGCAGAGTCCCTAACCTCCAACCTTTAGCAACTGCCTTCAGTTTCATTGTTGAATTTCTGGTTTTCAGCTCTGTGAAGTGCCTGGGCTGGGCTGAAATTAATTGTGACTGAAAGAATGGCATTTTCAAAGTTGTTATGACAATCTGCTTCCTTCATTGAGATGCATAAGACCTGGATATTCCTTTTTTTTTTTCTAGGGCCACTTGCGTAATTCTTAGAAAATATATTGGCTATGTGGTGGATGACTCAATTGTCCTGGAATAAAATCCTGCATTGACAAATCTACTTGTGCTTCTGAGAGCCACTGAGTAAGTGGTGTTCATTCTTAAAGCAGCATTCCCTGCCAAATCCCCAGCTGAAATGATCAGCTGTAGTTAACAGAGACACTTCTATGAGGTTTAATTACCACTCTCCATTGTCAAGTGCCCTGCTGAGCAAGAGTGAGTTCAAACACCAGTCCTCCCAGTTCCCTGACCACTGCCAGGTCAGCTTGGCAAACAGGGCAGGAGTTCCCAGTCCTCCCAAGAGAAAGACAGCCCCTTAGTGACCAGAGTGGCATTTGATGCTGTGTTTCCTTCAGTGTCTGAGGGCAGTGTGCCCAGGGCTGTTAGAGATCTGCCCTGCCTCAGCTCAGCACCTGACTGCAGCCTTACCCCTGGAGCATCCACAGACAGCTCCTGGCTGCTCTCTAGCCCTCACTGGTGCTACACAGAGCTTTTGTGTGGGAAAAGGCTTGTTCTTGTCCTCCCTTCCCCCCAAACCACAGTCACTTCATGAGCACTGTGCTGCTGCTAACGCCAGGAGCAATGCTTCAGCATCTGCTGTGAGAATAAAGTGCTGCTGTCCTCCTGTTGGACTTGCCTTTCCTTTAAAAACTCCTCCTTTTCTCTTTCTGCAGCAAAGTCATCTTTTCCAGCCAGGAGAGTAGGATCTCCTGTCAGGACAAGTCCAGAGAGAAATCTAGGATGAGCAAGCTCTAGCAGGCAAGATCTACTAAAGCCTGTGTTTTTCCTGCTGGCCAGGTTTATTCATTCTCCTCACAGACAGTGACAGCCACAGCCTGTACAGACCACAGCCTTCTTCAGATGCCAGTGTAACCCTGACAGGTCTAAGATCAGAGGCTGAAGGTTACATGGGTTAGTGAGAAGATGCAGCCACAGTCTGGGAAATGTGGGGATCTCTTGCTGTAGATTAAACAAAAAGAGAATGTCTAACTGGAACTGGATACCAAGACACTCTAATCAGATAAATGCAGCTTTACACATGGCTGGATTTGTCTGCTCTGCAGATGGGATGAGACAGACCAGGCTGGGCTCCAGCCAAGCCACGCAGAGACCTTACTCAGGGCTTGGAGGTCTTTGGGTCCTCTCCTGATGCCATCCTGGATACATCAATTATTGCATTTGGGAGAGAAAATCAGACCCTTGCTTGTCTCTGAAGTTCACACAGTGCACAGAGCCTGTCCCCATCACTTGGTGCTCCCAGCTCACCCCTGAAAACCAAGCTACTGCCTTATCCTATGGAGGTAACTCAAATCATGTTAACAGCATTGTCAACCAGACCTAACTCAGGTGAGCTGCAGCCCAGCCCATCCTTACAGACAGCCCTGCAGATGTCCACAGCAATTAGCTCCATGCTCACGGCTGTTTGGGAGTTCACCTGCACACATTGACATTCTCCACATCTTCACACAAACTACTGGCTAATGCTACTGACATTACAGAATCATTAGGTGTCCAGGTAAAATTGCTCATTGAAAACATGGTGTCACTCACACATCCCCCTGTCCTGGCGGTTACACACAGCTTGTGGTTACACACACCTTGTGGTGCTTCTGCCCTGGTGTTACACACAGCTTGTGGTTACACACAGCCTGTGGTGCTTCTGCCCTGGTGTTACACACAGCTTGTGGTTACACACAGCTTGTGGTGCTTCTGCCCTGGTGTTACACACAGCTTGTGGTTACACACAGCTTGTGGTGCTTCTGCCCTGGTGATTCCACACAGCCTGTGGTGCTCCTGCCCTGGTGTTACACACACACAGCCTGTGGTGCTCCTGCCCTGGTGTTACACGCACATAGCCTGTGGTGCTCCTGCCCTGGTGTTACACACACACAGCCTG